>CAHIKZ030001314.1:910000-927500 GCA_903632075.3 Acanthosepion pharaonis
GTAATAGTTTGACTTTAATCAAAGTGATGTCTTTTAGCTTGATTTCTATATTCTGAAAATAATAAAATAAAGAACTCTTATTTAAGTCAGACACAAATTCTTAACGTAAACAATTTAAAAAAAACATATTAGATTGAGTATTAGAATCCGTAATTTCCGCCTTTGGGACCAATATATAGTCCTAACTATAAGTTAAGAATAAAGTTTGAGTATATTAACATATTTTAGTTTTGCATGGCAGCGTACACCGTGGGTAAAAGAGAAAACATTGTTTTCTTCTGTGACAACACAGGAATCACGGATTAATGGATAGCAGCTCAGATTGAGGAATCGAAAAATGAAAAAATGTCATTGTCATCAAATGACGTCAAGAAAGGCATAAAAAATATCTCCGCCGCCAATCGTTGTTTAAATACGAATTTAACAGTCTGGCTCTTGGTTGGTAACCAGTCTAGGAGAAGGAAAATTCTGAATTCAAAGAACCACGTAGGTCAGTGATTTCCAAATGGTACGGCGTACCACATAGGTAGGATGGAAGAGGAAACACAATGAAAGATTTCGAAAATCAAAGATTTAGAAACATTTAAAAAAATTTCATATGCCAAAAAATAAATATGATTTCAAAATTTTAAATATTATTATGTACTACTTGTAATTGCGAGCATGAAATCCCAGTAAAAATAGTTATAAATAATTATTGACCGATTTTTATCATTGTGATATTTTTGCATCATATCAAATATCAAGAATAGGGTCAGCAAATTGGAGGAAAGAGTTATCAATGATAATGTTCTGACTTCGTATTCGCGGTTATCTCCCTTTAACTCTCATTCTGTTTTTTTTTATTTATTTTTATTTTTAAATGTACTTTTTATCCCATAAAATTTAGTGAGACGCGTGAAAATTTTCATTCTGAAAATGCGGCGCAGAAAAAAAAAAAAAATTGAGAACCATCGTTGTAGGTCCTGCTTCTTGAAGTGAAGGGACGGTATAACCTCATCATTCCCGGCCCAAAAGGAAACGGCAAACAATTGCGCTGTTCTGCCTTGAATATCACCATGAACCACAACTGTGAGATGGAGGGAAGTGATGACCACAGCTGCGCAAAATGTGCTAATTGGACATATGAATGAGTGATGATGACAACGCCAGGCCGATTACAGTAAGAATATCACCGGAAGAAAACTTTGGAACTCGCTTGGTCTGCCCCTTCAACCCGCCATATTCACTTGATCTTACATCAACTGAGAAAGGGGGCTACTGTCATATCACGTTGAATCATCGGTTCCTGTACGATCACCTAAGTTAAGCAACGTCGAGTCTAGATCGATGACCGCTTGAGAATACCAGGAGCTATAATCTTGCAGGTGGTGTAATTAATAATGACACAGAATTCTCAATCGGGGAGCAGAGTTTCAAATTCAGTTGGGTTCGTTATGAATCCACTTATTATTTCCCCGGCTATGGGTTAATTAGTAAGACTTGTAAAACTAAATCATTATTATCTCAAAAAAAAAAAAAAAATTCTTAAAATCTAAAAATATTTCCTGGCTTTAAATAACCTTCAAAGGGTTAATAAAACGTAAAAAACGAACCAATCAATCAACCAACCGATTATTGCCCGCAAAACTCTCTGACGAATGAAAATTTTCTTTAATGAAAACTAGATTCAAAAAAAATAAACAAAAAAACTTTTCTTATATCAAAACCTGCGGAATTTTGCTGAAACAATATCAAACAGCTGCCTGCTCAGTGGCAACATGTCATTGCAAATAATGGCAAATATGGATGACTGGCCACTCGGATCCGAGGATGCCTGTCTACTATGGCGACTATATAATTCCTGTTGTAGACGCCTGCTCAGGTACATTTGTGTTTGTTCAACACCCTCAGAGCCTACCACTGGTTTATAATGCAACTATACTGAGCGGGCGTTACAGTTTCTGGAAGAGAGCGCGGTACGTAACAGTCTGACCAAGACTAGCACGCTCAAACCTCGGTCACGATGACTTCTGACTTCGTGCTAGCACAAAATGGTGAACATATAATTGAATGAAATGTAATTGTACTTTATTATTTTGAAGAATGAAGTTGATGAACAAAATAAACCTTATTGATGAATCAATCTAGTCTAGTCTCTGTCATTATGAAGTGCTTTTGTTCAACAAATATATTGTATCCGATCACTGCAAAATGTCATTGTTAATATAAAATGATCGCTACTTAATACAGGTGTTCGTTTTGACACCGATTTCTAGTGTGTTCTATATTGAAACCTTGGATCGTTCAGTTGCGAGTCAGACTGTTGAATGGTGACGTTTTGTCCACAATCGAACTTCTTAAAGATGGAAGATGAAAAGTTGCGCTTTCGCCATATTACGCTCTATGAATTAGTCAACAAAAAGGAGAAAGCGTTTGAAACTGCGGCAAAAGAAACGTTCAGAAGGTTTACATAATTACGTATGGATTTTATTTACAATGCTTTTGACATCAATCTGTCACTTGAAAATACGTGAATGTGGTTTTGTTCTAAAGATGTCTGATTCTCAGGAAGATAGTCTATCTTCGAACAAGGACATCGGCCGTGTAACAATGTTTATCAGGATCATCGTGTACGTATGGGTTATAGCAGAAATTCGTGCTCCACTATCGAAGCTAGCTCAATCGAACAAATGTCTTATCATGAAAGCTATTTGTAGTAATTTAACTGCGTAAGGATTTTAAAGTGAAACTGACATTGCAATGATGTCGGCTTCGCCATAATAAAGTCTAAACTTGAAAGCTATTCTTACAGTTAATAATCCATTATTGCACAATGATGGGTTGCTTTCGGCTTAATTATAACACATGTCGAATCTTGAAAGCCATTGATTGTGAGTTATTTGATTACTTATCGTTAAGTGACGGTGACTTCGGGACGATGTCGATTCACTCAAAATAAATTTCTAAACTTGAAATCGATTCTATATCAGTAAATTTCTTATGTCCAAATGGCGGAATAAAATGGGCTTTGAGCTAATGGCGACTTATATATATATTATATATATATATATATATATATATATATATATAAAATATAAACGACACGAACACAACAATTCAAATTGAGGAATTCTGTAGGTCTGATAAATTGGAAAAATACGATTCAATGTAATAAATTAAAACCATGGAAATATAAGTGTTTGGACCCTTTTATATTCTGACTCTGTGTTGGTCATTAAGTTCTACTTGGATTCTATTCTCATGGAAATTTATATATATAAACATATATATATATATATATATATATATATATATATATATACACACACACACATATATATATATATATACACACACACACATACATATATATATATATGTATTGACCACTATATATATATAAATATATATATATATATATATATATATATATATATATATTTATATATATTTATGTGTGTGTGTGTGTATAAAACAAACATAAATTTTTTTATTATAGCCAACAACAAAACATCCAAGTCAACTTCATTTTGGGAATCAATAATTAACTCACTGACACTTTCTTTTTTTTTTTTTCGGCTAATACCAGAATAAGAGAATAATCAGTATACTCTTGGAGACTATGTATATTCAAGTGGCCAGGGCTTATCTGATAATCGTTGAATGATTATTAAATCTTAGATAAATAATTTTAGCCGGCTTTATCCAAGAAAAGCTTTCGACATACAACATATCTGTGTGTGCGTGTATTCAAACATCTGTTGCTGAAATCAAACAACAATATTGGTCTGTTTAATTTTGATTCCGTACTTTTTTCTTGTTTATGCAAAAGCTGTCGCGCCTCCAGATCAAACTCGAATAGATTCTCTTTACAGTTCAAGCATTTGGCACTTATTTTGTTTGCTTCAAGTATTCTAACAAGCACATTAGAAACAAAAAAAATGTGGACAGACTTTGTCGATCGATTTCGGTATAACATATTTGTATGAATTCTTACGATCTAAGCATATATTATACATACAAAAGAAACACACACACACATACATACACATATATATATATAAGGGGTCGTAGAGGTCAACATCGAGCCATAAGAGTCTGTTTTATCTTCAGGTCTGAAGACTGCGTTCAACCGTACAACAGGCTCTCGCCGCTCCGTGTTGCCCTCAGTATCTACTTTTATATTTACGTAAGATCTATCACTAATATTGAGTACTTTTACACATAAATATAACATATATTAAAACTATATATATATAACATATATTAAAACTATATATATATATATATATGCAATGGCCACATCCTGTCATTATTGCTTGTTCTTATTCCTAAATACTGACGATGCTTTTCTACCTGATTAAAAAAATTACATTACATAGTGACATCATTCGCTACTTGATTATATTATACGCATAAAATCCATGTTCTGTTGATAACGATTTTCCTCATTCAGGACCGTGTATATATATATATATATATAATATATATATATATATATATATATAGTCATCTACAGGCAGACTGTTACGCTGTATCACAGCTCCTCAGTGTGGCTAGACTTTTTTCTAAAGATATTTCGATTGCTTCAAGCCTGGATCGAAACCCGACTGATTTGACATTCGTCAGATATCTTACATTTAGACCATCGTCGCATACAGGAAAGGAATTTCGCATAAGAAATACGGAGAACTCAATTTATACTTGAAGAGTAATGCTTAACAGAAGTAAGAGCAGCTGTTTTTTAAAAAAAACCTTTCCGTGGTGAACTCGACCGCATTTCCTGGAGCATATATAGTCATCCACAGATAGACTCGTTCGCTGGATCACAGCTCCCCAGTGTGGCTAGACATCCCACATCAGTCAGATATCTTAACCCTTCAAAAAATCGTCTAAAAACGGCTTTGAAAGGAAGGGAAGTTTAACGTTTTCTCTTTATATAAATACGCCTATATATATAGGCTAAAGTCATTTGAAGAGTAAAGCAGTAGGAGCCGCCGTTTTTTAACCCCCACCCCTTTATATATATTCTCTCCGGCAGGATACGTATCTGCGTCTCACTGGGCAGAGAGAACGACCGACTGAGCTGTAGAGAAATTCTCCTGTCATAGTTTTCTCGAAATTTTCAGATCTGCCCAGTTTCATACTCAAACGTAAAGAAAGCAATTTTATAAAAGAAGCATTTTTTTTTAATTTATTCATATGACAGGTTTTATCAATTTAAAGGCTATTTTTAGTGGATACACATATTTGAATAGACGCTCGTTTTTAATTATTAAACAGTCTATTTATTTAGTTTCGTCGACCGATGTAAATCCTGTTAATTTCTCTTCACTTTCAATAAATACATTATTTAAAAGATGGAATAAGTTTTGAAAAATTTTTTTTTTTAATAAAAAAGATATATACTCGAATTCAAAATATAATTCAAAAGTCGAAGACTCGGAATAAACGATCATACTATTCAAAACAAAAACAACAAAAAAAAAGTATCCAAAAAGTTAGAACATAAAGGGACAACACCTAAAACAAACCTGCACTCTTGAAAATGGCTAAAGAAATAGCGGAAAGCGGTTTGGACAATAAAAATTTTTTTGCAGTACTTTTCTACCACCATGTATGTGTATATATATATATATATATATATATATATATATATATATATATATATATGTATATATTCATGAATTATTCATACAAAAACAAATGCAAAGGTTAATGATTTAATTGGCGAGAAATCCATCGTTGCAAACAATTCAAATAATGTACAAAAAACCCCGAACCTGTTATGAATGAAAAGATCCTTGTTTCTATAAATTTCTGCTGCATTAGCTTTTCGTCTATTCCTACAGACATCTTCAGGTATGGAATAGGTATGTTCTTGTTTTTTCTCTCAGTAATAAGAGGACAACGAAAATATATTTATTGTTGTATCCGAAAAATGCTATTGGAAATGAGTAATTGTTTTTGGAGCGTGCAGTAGCAACGCTGAGTTTGATTTTAAATTTTACAGTTCTGCGTTCTTGTACAAATATGGTGATGAGTGAATTTTTTTTATTGGTAAATTTTCTGTCAAAGTGGCATGAACTATATTGTTCAATAATTACAGTAATGTCGCACTTATTATCCAAAAGTGCAATTGGATCAGTTATTTTAATTTCGATAAACGTGCAATCAATTTACAAATTCATGAATTATTCTTACAAAAACAAATGCAAGGTTAATGATTTAATTTATAAAATACACACACACACACACACAAACATATATAAATATATATATATATATATATATATATATATATATATATATATATATATATATATAATATATATATATACATATATATATATATATATATATATATATATATATATATATATATATATATATATATATATATATATACATATATATATATATAAATATATTTATATACATAACATATATATAATATACATATATATTATATAATATATATATATATATATATATATATATATATATATATATATATATATATATATATATATATATATATATATACAATATATATAAATATATATATATATATATATAAATAATATATATAATATATATATACATATATATATAATATATATATATATATATATATATATATATATATATATATATAAAATTCATATTATATGAACTAAAAGAATATAAATTCAGACGTTCATAAAATCAATTTCAAAAAGTGCTCAATACAAATATGTAGAGCAATAAATATTTATTATAAATTATTTACAATTGGAATATGCAAGTTACCACGACAAAAATGCATATTTGTTTCGATATTCTAATAACGTTTATAATTTATACCTATATGATGGCGTCTTTATATGTATATAAATATATATATATATATATATATATATATATATATATATATATTTATAAATATATATAAATAAAGAAATATATATGTAAACCTATTTTGAATTACTATTTAAATTATAAACTAAATTAAAAAAGAAAAGACATCCGATTGCATAGTTTGATTTTTATGGGGCATGGAAATATGTATTTATTATATTAATCCAGTTCCAATATGAACATAATATAAATCTAAATTTCGTCAAATAAAATATGAAAAATAAAAAACAAAAACACTATGAAAGTCTATATAAGATTTTTTAGAACAAAGAATATTATTAATTATATGCAATTTTAAAAAAAACGAAAAAAATACATTTTATTTATAGTTGAAGGCATTTTTATTTAAAATAGGGAAAAAATTTTCTATCAAAAAATTTTTGTTAAAAAATTTTAATTTATTTATTAAATATTAATCGAGGTTGATATCCGAATAAAAATATGCAAAACTAAATCAACAATCAAAATTTTAAAAGATTTGTCTGAAATTTGCGAAAGAACTTCATTTTATTATGGATTTTTACGAAAAATTTATATCTTTTTTCCCATTGAGTTAAAGCAGGAAACCTTTTTAAAATATATTTATAATGAGTCATAAAAAAAATACAAAATGTGCCAGACCAAACAGCAAAATATTAATATTAAATCTTCATTCAAAATTTTAGCTACAATTTGTGTAAAAACATTTTTATTTTCCATATGGATATCTTTTTATCAAATAGATAAAGATTTCTTAATATAAAATCAAAAATCGAAATAAAGTTTTTTTGTATTAATTTTTAGCTATTTTATTTTTACAAAGCGTAAACAAGGTTGGAGAGAAATTGATTGATTGATTAAATTTATTTTTCAAAAAGAAAAAGTTTTAAATTAAACAATTCGATGGAAATAGATAAATATAAGTAAATAGCTATCCATTTTAAAACAAATTTGAAAACAATGCCGTAAACATTTAGGATTGAACTCAATGACTTTATAAAAAAAAAAAAATATGAATGACATCGGTTGAAATTTTTGAAAAAAAATATTATATATATATATATATATATATAGTTTATATATATATATATATATATATTATTTATTTAAAAATAATATCTATCAATATAGAGTTACTTTCATGGATGTCTTTCAATAAAATTTGGGGTTTCTAAATTTGACCTTATTGTTTATTCCCAACACACGTATGAACCTATTTTAAACAATTCGACCTAGTTATTTATGGAAATTTTGATTTCAATTGTTAAAACACGTAAATTTCAATAAACGTTATTAAAAAAAAAAAAAAAATTTGAAGATGGAACAGAGCTCATTTTAACCAATTTAATTCAAATAATTATATTGAAGTTTTCGGCTCTTGTTTTTGAAACATGAGACCTCTTATGTCGCGAGTTGGAATCATATTTTAAATAAATAATTATATTTATGCTCTATTTTTTGTATCGAGCACTATTTTTAAAAAATTAATAACTAAAATACTAAGGAACTTTTGGATTATTTACCTAACCAGTTCCTTCCTATTTTCTATATTTTTTTTCACACACACACACACATATTTTACACATACATATATATATATATATATATATATATATATATATATATATATATATATATATATATATGCATATTTTATTAATATTTTGATAGATTCTTGATTAAAAATTTTTACGAAAATTTATACAGCATTAATTTATCAAGATTTTTTTTTAATATTTTTTGCCCTTTTTTTTTTTAAAGGGTGCCCTTTCACGTGCTGATGTTCATACATGCCTTACTTTTGCCTATTTAATACTTATATATATTTTTTTGCATTTTTTTATATATACTATTTCAAGGTTGATTAAATCTGTTTATTGAAAAAAAGAACTAAACAAAATGAACAATTTAGATCAGTTTTAAAAAATTTTCGTAACTGGAAAAACCGAATGAAAAAAGAATTTTAACAACAAAAATTTTTTCACACCCAATTATTTGCGGAATCAGAATCAACGTTGAGTTTAAACTGAAAAGAATAAAACAAATTGGATTAAAGTAACATGCAGATTTAAATTTTGACACTTTCAACTTGAATGCAAAAAAAATTTTTAAAATGATTTTAGCATGTTAGTTAACATTAAAATTGTCAGTCAACTGTTGGCTCTCATAATCATATAAACAGAATCTTGAAGATGCCTATTCGTGGCATTTTGCTATAAGGGTCTTACTCTGGCCATACAAAATAGCCGCAAACTAAATGAGATATATGTAGAAGGATGAAAAATTGATTATTTCCACTATCGATGGGAGTTGGGATAAAAAAGTCATTTTCTTGGCCTTCCCATTAATTTGGAGGATATGCAAAAATAAAATTTAAAAATTCATAAAATCCGTCGATAAAATTGCGGCCATGCATTCGTTAACACACATTACAGTTTTTTACACACACATATATATATATATATATATATATATATATCATATCATAAAATATATATATATATATATATATATAAAAATATGATCCAATTGTGATATTTGTGCAAAATGTGTTTGTTTATATATATAAAAAATTTTCTATATTGCATTTACATTTATTTTGGGAAAACCGCTCAATATCAAAATGGAACTAACATATTCAGTATATGGATATGAGTTTGTTCAATAATAAAGACGTTTTGGAATCATCAAACAGGTTTATCTTTTAAAATTGGATCAATTTATGTTTGTTTGCATATGATTTGATATTGGAAGGGGAATCTACTTTTTGTGTTTGTTAAACATGACACTCTAATACAAATAAACACAAAAAATACAAATTATAGGTCTTAGCATTTTGTTCATACAGACATAATCCATATAAACAATTTGAGGCTAGGCAATAAAATTTAAAATATATATTTTCGGGCATGCATACTTACATATGCAGTTGTATATTATATATATCTATGATATCAAAAATAGATATAAATACTTAGGAAATAAAAGTGATTTTCACTATTACTGCGCATTTTTGACCTCATAAAATAAGTTTAATATACGGAAAAATATTCGTGAATATGAATATATTAGAAGCTAAAAATAAATAGACATAATGTTAATTAATATATTTAATCAGAATGTTTGTAATATATTTAATCATTTAATAAATATTCATTTAAATCTGGGCAAAATATATATATATATATATATATATATATATATATATATATATATATATATATATATATAGATATATATAAATATATATAAATAGGTATATATATAAATATATAAATATATATAAAAATAAATATATATATATATAAATATATATTGTAAATAGATATATATAAATATATATATATATATATATATATATAAATATATATATGTACAGATAAACCCCATATATAAGATACCCGGTTATATGAGAAACCGGATATAAAAGAGATTTTCCCTGGTTTAAATATCGTTAATAGACCTTGTTAATGTGTATAAAATAAAACCAAACGGATATAAAAGAAACCTGGATATAAGATTTTATACTTTTTTCTTTATATATGAAAACTCAATCTTATATCAAATGTTATATTAATATATATATATATATATATATATATATATATATATATATATATATATATATATATATATATATATATATATATATATATATATATATATATATCTATATATATATATAAATCTATATATATATATATATATATACATAAAATATGTTTTTATATATATTTAATATAAATATAAATATATATAATATATATATATATATATATATATATATATATATATATATATATATATATATTTTACATATATATACAATAAATATATACATGTATATTTATATATAAATATAGTTTTAAGGTTTGTATATTTATGGGTGAAAATGCTCAATATTATGGATAGAGCATATGTAAATATAACTGACGTCAACACCAAATGGCGACCGACTGTTTCGTGCTTGAACGCAATCTACTTATGATGGCTTGGAGACAGCGATCACGCATGAAACCGGTGTTGACCTCAGTGTTCACTTTTATATTTAACCACGCACTGTCTCTGATATTGAGCAATTTAACCCATAAATATAGTATACCTTAAAATATATTATTTGTTTCATGCATTCATCGCGAATTTCGGCCAGAGCCTTGGACAATCCTGGGTAAGACGATAAACTACATCTGCATCCTGAGTAAGACGATAAACTACATCCGCGTCCTGGGTAAGTCGACAAACTAGATCCGCGTCCTGGGTAAGACGATAAACTACATCCGCATCCTGGGTAAGACGATAAACTAGATCCGCATCCTGGGTAAAACGATAAACTACATCCGCGTCCTGGGTAAGACGATAAACTACATCCGCGTCCTGGGTAAGACGATAAACTAAGCCCGACAGCAAGGCCTTCGATCAGGTGGTTTTGAGGAGCATGGAACCACCTCTTAATTGCTGGTATTCCCAAGTCCACCCTGACCCAGAGTGGTAGCATCTGTTAGGGTCCTAACTTTGGGCAAATAGTTGACCCCCAAGCTGGGGTCAAAACACTATGAAAGTGTAAAAATAGCTTTCAATGCCAGAAATACTTTGTAAAAAGAAAAAAAAAATATTACCAGCTATACATTTTTGAAGAAAAGTTATTACCAGAAATAAAAATTTTGTCGGTATCAAATAACCCACTGAGCCTGATATGCCGTAAAACAAACCAGAACGTTGGCATTGATCTCAGGAATAAAACTATAAAATAAATTTCTTCTATTTGCCGTGTCTCTTCAGGACTTCTCCAAAATTCTTGTCCTTTGTAGCTCTTAATATATTTTATCTCTTTTTGTTTCTCCTAAACCATGTTTCGCCATCCATTTACTCAAGCTCTTCTTCATATTCAGCTGTTTCGTTTGCGTTGAATCTGCCCTGTGAGTATCGAATTTTCCGAACCCTTACTTTTTTTTTACAGTGAAGTTCACCCTGTCCAAGCCCCGGGAGCCACTCGAGGTCGAGGCTTACTACGCGGCTATGTGAGGAAGATAACGGCTAAGCTTAGGTTAACATTATAATGATCAGGAAAACATCCTCTTGGGAGTCGGTTCGACAGGAATAAGCTGCTAGAGTAGAACTTGTATCTCGCCAATAGAAGACGGAGATAATGAAGGTTGTTCGCCACAGACCGCGTAGCCTGGTGGCTCCTAGCTGTGAAGGTGGAACAAAAGGAATCGAGTTCATCTGAACACTTTCCATTGAAGTAGCGATGTGAGACAGGTGTTTCAGGGCGAATAAAAATATTGTCCTCTAAAAGGACACAGAGACGCTTGTTGAGTCTATCGAGACTGGAGAATGATGACGGGTTGGCTCCTGATCAGATATGACAGTAGTACTCCATTTTAGGTCTGATCTTGTCAAGGTAGAGGATAGGACAAGGAATCTGGGACTGACTGGGACGGTAGAGAGGACCGATTTTTTTTCTGCATTGTCCATTTTTTTTCTTCTGTTTTCATCATTATGTGCACTAGGAATGTCAACTGTCTCTTCCTGATGTTAACTATAAGATTCCATTTTCTCTGAATCTGCGTCGTTGATGTCATCTTCCGTCCACGCTATCATCGGCATCCTCCTGTAGAATCATAATTCTGCTGCCTCAAGTTAGCTCTTCATCTTTGAGCAGTTTGTCCAGCACTCACTGCCATACCGGAGCACTGATATTACAAAACAGTTCAGTACTCTTTTCTTTATTTCTAACAATTTTGCGTTTGTTTCTCCGTACTCATTTTAGCTTTTGCAATTTATCTTTGGCTATCCCAATGCGCCATCGGATTTTAGTGTAGCACTTTCCGTTCGGATTGAGGAATCGGAGAGCCGAGTTCAAATTCCAGTCAAATCCATTGCATTCACTTACAAAGGTTAATACCCTTGGGAAAGGTATGAATCCTCTTCTTCTCCCCTAACTATGGGACGGGGTTCTATAGTCTTGGATGGCAACTGGTCTACGGCAGAAAGAAATGGCAACCTACTGCGGGAAAAAATCTGCCTTGTCAGTCATGTATCAAAAGATACATGATCGCCTAAGTGTGTATCACACATGGAACATGAGTGACTGAATGGATAGCGATTATTATTGAGGAATCGGAGAGCCGAGTTCGAATTCCAGTCGAATCCATTACATTCACTTAGACCGGGTTTTCTAGACTTGGATGGCAACTGGTCTATCGCAGAAAGAAATGGCAACCTACTGCGGGAAAAAAATCTGCCTCGTCAGTCATGTATCGAAAGATACATGATCGCCTAAGCGTGTATCACGCATGGCACATAACAGACTGACTTTCCGTTCTCTGTTAAATTACTCTATCTAATTTAATAATTATCCCTCTAGTTTAAAAATTGGGTTTTTATTAGCGGAAATTTTGTTAAATTTGATATACATTAAAATATAAAATTGCTAGTATTAATAGCTAGCACTATATATATATATATATATAAACCGGGAAGACGAGATCTGGATTGCGGGGGTAGTGCGTTACTAAGATGAAGAATTAAGGGATTTGGGAAAAGTGATTCCCAGCTAAATAGGCATGGAGGGTGAGTAAAGATTTGGCTTAAAGAGGCGGGGAATTTATTTAGGAGTGGGTCGGAAGAAAGAAATAAGTGGACACAGAAGAGGTTAGAGTGCAAAGCAGGAACAACGTGTGACCTTAAGATAACCAATAATACACAGATTGCCTATCTGAGAAATTAGGGTATGTATATATGGGAGGACGTACGTACGTATGTCGGTAGGTATGGTGTGTGTGTGTGTGTGTGTGTGTGTGTGTGTTTAGATGGACGTAATAGGCAGGAATGGCGGGCGAAGTTGAGCGCCAATGTGGGTCAGCTGAAACTATGATAGGTGAAATGAAGAAGATGGTCAGTGAAAAAAAAAAAAGAAAAAAAGAAAGAAAAAAATGTAGTGTACTACGAATATGACGAAAGAGAACTGAAATCAGAGATGAAAAGAGAGGAGGAACAAAATGCCGGGGAGTTAAAAGAGTAAAGAGATAGATACTCTACAATGGAAGTGGGAGGGTTGAGACCATTGCTCGCGGTTTTAATAGGGGTGAGGAGGAAAACTATACAAATAGTAGTCATCTGTTAAAATTGAGCGGGATGTTATGGCCCGAGTTTAGCAGACATTAATAATCGGACGGTTGCGTCTTCATTCCCAAACTGTAGGCAAAAGAAAAAATAAACTATAATAAATTGGTCTTTATTTTGACGCAAGATGAGAGTAACATTAACTGAAGTAAATAAGATACATGCCGCCCCTACACACACACACACACATATATATATATATATATATATATACACACATATGTGTTTGTGTATGTAAATATTATCTGATGAAATGCATATGTCGAAGAGAAAAATAAAGGAATTTATCAAGGCAATGTATAGATTTTCTTCTTGTTTCTTTTTATTCACACACACATACTTACATTACTGGTGAGTGAATGATTTATTTATAAATCTTTCACTCGCCAGTAACTTAAAATCTCCTGATGAGATGCATTGATTCGCATCGAAACACGACTGCAATTGTGAGCGATTTTATTATGTGTGTCGATATAATATCTTAGAATAAATACTACTGCTCTACTTTGTATTGAGCCCTCTTTTAAATTAAAGTTGGAATTGTACTTCATTCGTTCTCATCTTATCTGGACATATATATATATATATATATATATATATATATATATATATATATATATATATATATATATATATATAATTGTGTTTTGGGGCAACAATTTCACTTTTAAGCAAGATTTTCCTGTTTTAAAACATGAACACCTTTTACAACTATAAAGAAACTATTTATAATGATCTCTTGTACAGATGTTTATATTTAAATGCATTTTAAAATGAAAAGTATAATGTAAACAGGACAACCGACTAATGTCATATTTTATAGTTTTCATTATATTATTTGTTTCCCCACTTGAGATAATAAGGAGACCTTAAAACTATTAATTTCAATGAAAAACAGTAAAACCGTGGAATCTCAACGGGTAACGCAAAGTACCAAATAAATACACGCTACTTGACAATACTTGATTACTAGCTGTTACTACAGTTTTTTTTTAATCTTTATTGTTCACTGTGTAAATATAGCATTAAGAGTCGGCTTGAAACGTTTTCATAAAACACCAACGTGAAGAAACTAGTAAATAAAATACTAACAGCATTTAAATTAGTTTTTTTTTTTTTATCTTAAGTCATTTATTTACGTTGTTGAAATTGTACATTGATACTTTCAAAATACTGGACGAATGAAATACAAATATGAATAAAAATGTCCTCCTATTGATAATAAATGTCGCTTTGAACGGGAATTGACTTCGGTCCGATAAAGCTAAATATCGGTAAACTTAATTGTCCCGTCCGTAAGGCGGGTATCATTGATATTGCAACCCGTTTAAAAAATTGTTTTAAATCCACCCCCACCCACTACAAAAAAAAAAAAAAGAAAAGAAGTAGTTAAAATCTAAAAAAACAAAAATAAAGTTGAGATATTAAGCTAGCGGCTCAACATGTTGAGACAGGTTAGCGTTTGTTTCTAAATATTCATGAAGAAAGCCCTCTACTACTTCATCTTCATAGACATACGAAAGCGACAAATAATTGGGAAAACAATAATCCCAGATACATGTCTAGGTTCACGTTTCTCTCTAAACAAATATGCTAAAGGCTGGAAAGTAATTCTTTTTTATTCTTTTTTCTTTTGAAGCTTTGGCTACTCAGTCCAAACTAACTGCATAGTGTAAGTAATTTAAAAGATAATATTTTCAAATGAAATATTACGTAAGTCAAGGACAGAAAGATACAAAATGGCGTCTTAGCTTTGTCATTTCTTTTTATTTTCCTCTTCTTGTGCTTGATTAAAATATGGCGAAAAATACGTTCGCAATTAGAAATAAATGTGTGGAACATTTTCTCAAAATTACTGGCAGATTTCCAAAGCAAATATTGAATAGAGTGGAATTATTTCAAAAGTAAAATTCACTGTAATGTTCGACTTGAATCCAAGGCCATTGCTAATACATGGCTCAAAAAGAAACAAGTGGGAAGAAAGAATCTGAAGTTGTTTTGGATGATAAACGTTTCAATGCAGACAAGTAATTTTTAATCGAAGTGTACAGGTGTTCAAGAGACTGGCGAAATTCCACTCAGGGTCGATAACTCAGAAATCGGATTGCAAATAATGACAACACGAACGCGAGCAAACTTAGATGCATAAATATTATAGATCAATACATAGTTTCTACCAGAACTAAAGAGACAGACAGACAGACAGACGGGCGGGAACGGCTTGAGACAAATATGCGGGAATTGTCAGATATATATCAACAGTTTCAGATAGATAGGATAGCCTCCCGTAGTTTAGAGGTAGATCATAACTGATTTCACTGTTGCAAGTGTTCTCTCAGATTAAATAGAATATATGTTCGACTCCTATCGAGAGACAGATTTTCTTTAATAATACGTCCGTTCTCTAGTGCGGTAGATGTTTATTTTCGTCCTGCGTATGACGGTATACAACCTCAGGCAGCAGGGCCTCTGATCGGGATATTGGAGGTTTATAGGAGTGTGAAACCACCTTTTAACTGTTGTAGTTCTCAGGGCCACCCTGGCTGGAGGTAGTAGGACCTGTGGACAAATAGTGAACCTCTAAAATCGGGTCAAACACTATGAAAGTATATAAAAAAATAGTTTTTGCTCACAAGAAAATTAAATTTTGCCATTTGACACAAAAGGAGTTGATAAGCTACTAAAAAACAAACAAGATTATTACAAGTGTTTATTTCACTGTTATAAAATGCAAAGATGTCTGCTCAGATACGTCTGCTCATTAAACATAATGATTATAGTAGTACAGAATACGCAATACACACACACACACACACACACACACACACACACACACACACACACACACACACATATATATATATATATATATCAGTACTTTCTGAGCGACTGTTCGGTTGAACTCTCTTCCTACGGACGGGAGGAACCTGAAGAAGGCTACGCCGAAGGGCGGAGTGCAATTTGGGGAGGTAAACTGGCCCTGAAACCCGTTTATACGGGTTCAAATGGGCTATTTTTGGCCGAGCCTAATGGCTCGAAAATGCCCACGTTAAAAAGGCCTTGTGCCACATGACACCCTCGTGGGATGGGGACTGAATATTGTCAGTAGTTCACTTTTGAACCGACTGCTCGGTTTGAACTCTCTTCCTACGGGCGGGAGGAACCCGAAGGAGGCTCCGCCGAAGGGCGGAGTCTCCTTCGAGGAGGTAGACCGGCCCTGAACCCGTTTATGCGGGTTCAATGGGCATATTTTTGGCCGAGCCCACGGGCTCGGAATGCCCACGTTAAAAAGGCCTTGTGCCACATGACACCCTCGTGGGGGGGGGTGACTGAATATCATCTGTGTGTTTGTGTGTGTGAGTAGTTTGACGATAGATAAATGTGCATAGGTTGAATTAGATCAATCTGTAAGGAGATAAAACAATATATATATATATATATATATATATATATATATATATAGATAGATAGATAGATAGATAGATAGATATTGTATGTATGTTTATGATCATAC
>CAHIKZ030001314.1:932500-972500 GCA_903632075.3 Acanthosepion pharaonis
AGAAATCGCCTGAGTAGTCAATAACTAGCTCAGCTAAGAACTTCTCTGTCTATCTGTCTTTTTCATGTTAATTGACATGACACTATTTAAAGTCTTCAAGAAGGGTGGTAGGTTTCCGACACAACACTTCAGGACATAATTGTAATTCAAATGACGCGTCACACGAAAACTTTTACCACTTTGACATACATCTTTCTTCCGACATTTTTCTTGATATATAAATATCATATAAAGTTATTTAATATATATATATATATATATATATATATATATAACTAAACTCGTTTCGAAAACCCTCGAATATGTGTTTCTCTTTGCCTCGTGAGCTTGACTTTCCCTGACAATCCGTTTAGGTGAAACCTAGGTAGGTTTGTCTGGCTCACTAGGTCTATCTATCTATCTATCTATCTCTCTCTCTCTCTCTCTCTCTCTCTCTCTATATATATATATATATATATATATATATATATATATATATATATATATAATTAGAGAAGAAGATAAACAGCTCCCAAAAAAGTCTGTTTAAGATTAAACACAGGAAAGAAAAGAGTACCCAATGTCATAATAAATGGTAAATCGTTAATATATATTAAGTCAAATTTCATGTGGGCAGTGACCGATCACGACTGCCAGTTTCATATGCTTTTACGCAATCATCAGGCGGTCAGTAGATGTACTACGTGAAAATAGGAACTCTTCTCCCCCCAAGATGGTAAGCCAACCAA
The DNA here is from genome assembly GCA_903632075.3 of Acanthosepion pharaonis. Lineage (NCBI taxonomy): Eukaryota > Metazoa > Mollusca > Cephalopoda > Sepiida > Sepiidae > Acanthosepion > Acanthosepion pharaonis. The sequence goes on from CAHIKZ030001314.1 coordinate 933,229, forward strand.
ATTCACCAGTTGAGGTGGATAACCTATCAGGACAGAGATAAAAATACCCGAGAAAAGAAAAAAAAGAAAAGAATACCAGAAATAGTTTACCGGTGCGACAAAATTGCTCAATGTCATGGGGAACAATAGCTCCACGGTAGAAGAGCTTACATCTTCAAGCAAAAGAGTGCTTGGCAATATCTTGCCTCGAAGGTCCCCATGTTAAAGTATTTATAGTTAGAAATAAGTATAAGTTACTCCCATAGAGTTTGTCTAAGATTGCACACTGGAAAAAAATATATATAATATATATATATATATATATATATATATATATATATATATATATATATTAGATATCAAGATTATATTTATATTGACCTGTCTATTAATAGTCCGTTATTAAATATGGAGAAAATTAATATAGCAAGTGTGTGTCATGCTTGTTTTCCAAGTCAAGATGTTCTGCTTGCATAGACAATAAGCATTCGAAATTCTGATTTTCAAATGCGTTTAAACATCAAGATCTGACGAAGGGAGTATATACTAGTTCCTTAGGCAATTTGCTTTTTACGGTTTATCTACTTTTTGCAGGTTATTTAAAGCTAAAAAATATTTTGAAATTTAAGTATATTTCGGGAGTAATAATTATTTATTGAAATAAGTCCTACTAATTAACACATAACGATTTGGAGAAGAGTTTGGCTCATACCAGGTGAATATAACGAACATGATTGGAATTGAAAATAATTTTTATGATTTCAATTCCACGGGGCACACATTTAAATATAATGAACCCGATTGGAATTGAAACTAAGTTTTATGATTTCAATTCCACGGTGTACACATCCAGTCATGAAACACCTGGTATTCCCTAGCGGTCATTCATCAAGCTACTGATCAGGTTCGACGTTACTTAACTTCAGTGGTTGTACAAGAATCGGTGTTGCAACGTAATATGGCTGTACGCACGTCTTAGCTAAGAAGCATGTCTTAAAATTAATGACAGAATTATAACAAGTCTAAATTTTCAATAGAAAATGACGTTATTTTAAATATGTATTTCCTTCAATTATTATTTTTGTTGTACTCTGGTTTTTTCATCAATTGATTTCATAAATATCTGGAAAAAGACCACCATTTTCTCAACAAAGTCGTACATAGCGGCGAAAGTTTTAAAGGGAGACAACTTTTAAAATATTTGGTCGTCAACTGAAGAGACATAACTATCGTTGAGCAAAATGTTACAGATATTACAATACAAAAATACAATAAAACCCACACCTGTCTTTAAATATAATAAAGATAATTCTTTTTCTGTTTTGTAACCCTTCAAGACGTGGGCGATCATGGTTCTCCACAGCATCTTGTCATGTGTAGCACTTAGTAAAGTTTATTTTTTTGCTATCTCTCCTAATTCATATTCTGTCAGCCATTTATACAAGCTCATAAGATAGGTTATGCATTATTTCCCTTTGCGATTAATATGTCCCGTGAATGTCTTTCTCCAAACCGTTTTCCTCATTATTTGTCTCAGGAAGTTTATATTTTTTCTTATTCTAAGTGTCATTTTGTGCAAATTTTCCCTAAAAATTCGCCATTGTTTACATGTTTAGTCTATGCTTTTTCTCAGTATCCATCTGTATAAGCACATTTCTGTTGTCTCCTTTTTTTATCTGAGAAGAATTATCCAGTGTTCACTGCATTATTCATGGGAGGACTGCTATTACATTCATTACATAAGTCTACCATTCGACCAAGCTTAGAATATTGCTCCAATATAGTCTGGTGTCCCTGAAGAAGAATTGGTAATAGTATTGAGCCTGATCATGCGGCTCGGATTCAGTTACTTGCCCACCGCCGTAAGGTTGTCTTTTCTCTAAAAACTTTCATGGTAATCGTTCGGATTGGAGCTCAGTGAGTTGGTCTGAGTTCTGTCTGAAGTCGGACGACCAGCTGACCGGTTGAACTCTCTGCCTTCGGGCGGGGAGGAACCCGAACGGTGCTACGCCGAAGGGCGGAGTCTCTTTCGGGGAGGTAAACCGACCCTGAACCCGTTTATATGGGTTTTAAAAGGGCATATTTTTGGCCGAGCCCACGGGCTCGGAGATCCCACGGGCTCGGAGATCCCACGTTAAACCGGCCTTGTGCCACATGATGCCCTCGTGGGGGGGGGTAACTGGATATCGCTCTTCGCTAAAGTACCAAGACTGTTTTTTTAAAAAATTTAAGCACTGTACGAGACTGACAACAAGGACTCATCAATTTACATTTGATCTGGCTATATGTAACCGTAAATTCTATGCTGACAGTTTCTTTTTCTCACGCTGTGATATTCCCTTCCGGCTCCATGTTTCCCAGCCAACTTTAATCTGCAAAAATTTAAATGAAATGTCAATCGCTATCTACTATCCTGATTACTCGTTCCTCTTCCCGCTCATTCTTAATGTTTCTGTTCCTAATTCTTTCACACTCTGTAACCCCTTTTGTCTTAGTGGCTTTACTGCCTTGCGTGGGGTGATAACAATTAAAAAAAATTCTTGTATTCTTTTCTTTGTTTTTAACAAAATTTTATTATTACCGATTTTTTATGATCTAAATAACTTCATCTAATAATTCAGACGATCTAACTCTACAACTACTGATATTCCTCGCCGCCATTTTTTTTTTTTACTTTATTCTATAAATATTAAAACTCAGTGCTTTTAAGGGTAACTACATTTTTTTAGCAAGGAAGAAGTTTTTTTTTTTTTTTCCGCGTTTTGAGTTGGGTGGGAGCAAGAAATGAGGCTGGCTGTGTTTATTTTCCGAATCAAACAAACTGTTGATACAACGAATCGTTTAAAAAGGTGGTGATAACACCGGCGAGATCATGTATTATAAGCTTAAAATAGAAAGAAAGAGAGGGAAAGAGAGACAAGAAAGGTTGCAATCCTAAAAGAATGGAACGTACACAAAAATGAGAACGATTTAATAAAAGCAATTCCGATGCACGAAAGCGTATGAGAGGAGCTATGGACTTGATCACTATAAAGAAGAACAGGGGCTAAAATGTGGGCGGCAGGACTCGAAGAAAAAAAAAAAGAAACTGATCTGGAAATTGTTCTCAGTAAAACAGACATATGTCGATGCGAAGAGCGCTTTATAATTATATCAGCTCACAATATACATACACTTAATATGTATGTATTTAATGGAGTTTTCTTATATGCATATTTGATGCCGTGTGATGAAAAGAATTACCTTAGTGTACACTTTGATTAGCTAAAGTAGAACTGAAAAGGCCGTGATAAGGCAGGTGACGACATTATCTATGTTTAAATAAAAACACCATCAGGGCAGCTGGACAATCGGGCATGCTTACGTTTGTCCAACAACCAGAATGCACAGCTATGGATTATGCTGCAACTATGTGGAGCAAATCTTAGTCGAAGTTTCTGGGAGAAAGCACATAATCTAAGGGGATCAGCTACTACACTCAAAGCATCGGTTAAGACGACTTGTAATTTCGTGCTGGCACAGCCATAGAGGACTTCGAAAAAGTTCCGTATATTTGACACAGAAGATTTGTGTCAACACTCATACACACAAAATATATATATATATATATATATATATATATATATATATATATATATATATATAAATATATAAAGACATTTTTATGTTTATACATTCTTTTTATAGATACAAATATTTAAGTAAATGCTCTTTTTTTTTTTTTAATAAACAGTATTAAACAAAATTTACCGGCCTGAATGTCCGAAAAATTTTCATAGAAAATATTCATCCTCCTGTATCCTATACGGAACCGTCATATAGCCTGACGTGCATTTAACCGATTGGGCCACAGAGGAGTGTTCGGTTAGCAAGGTCGACTTTACAATTTTTAAACTAAAATCTTCAATGATTCTCTCACGTACATTCATATCTGCTCATGGCGTATCCCAAATGTAAACAAATGACGTCACACATTATGAAATGGACAAAGTCCGACAATGAATTTAAGACATTTTTATGTTTATACATTCTTTTTATAGATACAAGTATTTAAGTAAATGCTCTGTTTTATAATAAACAGTATTAAACAACATTTACCAGCCTAAATTTACCAGAGGCCGAATATTTTTTATGAAAATTTCTCGGACATTCAGGCCGGTAAATGTTGTTTCCATTTTCTCTAAAACTTCGCCGTTACTCATATGTTCAGTCCATAGTGTCCTCAACATCCTTCTGTAGAATCACATTTCTGTTGCTTCAAGTCTCTTTCATAACCTCTGAGGAGATGACATACAGGCGGAATGGTATCACATCGATAATAATGAAAAAATAATATAGTTTACATGCGATTCGTATTTCACCTCTGGATCGTTGGGTATTGTTTAATCAGTTTGTACATTACTCTTTAATCTTAGTATATTGAGGACTTCAGTGGCTGAATTGGTCATGGCGACGTCCATCAATGATGGGACTTTGTAATGAGTAAGGTCAAGTATCGTTATAAACCACTCTATTTCAGATTTTAAAAACAAAACAATTAAAAGGCCAGAAGAATAATTTTAAAAATACATTATTAAAAACTGACAAAGTAAACGTGGTTGTTTATATTATTTACAATCGAAGTAAAGGTCTTTTTCTATTGTCACAATCATAACGTTTCGGTTGTAATGTCATCTGGTTTTCTTGTCAGACAATCCGGGTAAACTTGAACAGAAACCCTTATTCAGTTTATGAGAGGAGATTGTTCTCCTGTTGACAATATCTATGAATATATCTTGTTCATTTTATTTAAGTACTGCTCAGTTATTGCTTGCCTTGTTTCCACTGTGCCAGAATATATACGACCTCAGTGAAAACAGGACTTGCAATAACTTCACGATTAACGGAGACGTGGGGTATGCAGACCCCGAGAGCGGAAATGAGAAGTATCGACTCTGGAGCGCATGTTTTCATTGGAAATTTGAGGAAAACAGTTTCACTGGGAAGATTTCATTATCTTCACCACATTACGAAGCACCAGTGGCGCCGTAAGGTTTCTCAGCACTCGGGGACGAAGGTAATAATCGTTTTACTACGAGTCTTGTGACTTATAACCTTTTGAATGACAATAACAAACAATCAATTACCACTTTATCCTGTTTCATCAGTCTGCATGGTACTCTATAATTTTATTATAGTAAGGACATTGACGTGGTCACATAGCAAACCGCCCAAGTTGGTATCAAACATGAATATATAAAAATACATTAGAAAAAATTACCAGCAATACATTAAAAAAAAGAAAAAAATAACAGCAATAAACATTTGGAAAAAAATGATCAAAATCAACAAGAAAAATAAAATGTCGGCATTAAATTACCCATAAGAAGTTGATATCCCCTTAAACAGCCAAAGCAAATCATACAACTTTGACACTTACCTATCTTGATACATCTCGCTTGTGCCAAAGTTGCCGTGTGTAAATACACATCTATCAACAAACCCGCGAACACACAGATATATATATATCTATATATATATATATATATATATATATATATATATATATATATATAAAAAGTGAACATAGAAGTCAACATTTAGAGGCGACAGTCTGTTTCATACTATATGCAATCGTCCGGCCACGTGTGCTGTTATTTTTTAATAGTTATTTATCCATATACGGGCCAGTGGTGCATTGTGGGTAGTCTATTATTTAGTTATATTACCGGAAGTCGTTTATTTAAAAATTTGTTTTATTTATTTAATATAATTTGGTTTGAGGATTTAATTTTTGGTTTTATTTTATTTAAAATAATTGATATAAACTATTTTTTTTAAATAAAACGACTTATAAAATAACCGCAATAATAGACTAATGCAATTTTGACCCGTATATGTATAAATAGAATAAAAAAATAACAGCACATGTGGCCTGACGATTGCATATAAATGAAACAGACTGTCGCCTCTAAGTGTTGACTTGTATGTTCACTTTTATATTTTTACACACGCTCTATCTCTGATATCGAGCACTTTATCCCATAAATATAGCAGACCTTAAGACTATATTTCTTCATATATATATATATATATATATATATATATATATTGAAGTCATGACGTCAGTTGACTCCGCTACTTTGGTTTCAACCTTACGAACAGAAACCCTTAAATACTACTTGTCACAGCTGAGTAGTTTGCTGGATGAGGTCGCTACGTGAAGACAATTTGAAGGCTCGCATTGCAATAATGTTTTGTGCTGACAGAGATGGACATCTAAAAGGTCCCCAACTCTCCCTACTGTCCAGGCCTTGCTCTCTGTGACTTTGGTTTTGAAGATATTGGTAATATATATATCTAAAATTGGACATTAACACCCAGCGTCGACAGTCCGTTTAATGCTTAAACGCAGTCGTGCCAAAATACAACGCGCATGTAACAGATTGTTCCCGCTCGGTGTTGATCTCATAAATATAGCATACCTTAAAACTATATTTTTGTCTTTATATGTGTATGTGTGTGTGTGTGTGTGTGTGTGTGTGTGTGTGTCAAAATATATAGAAAATAGGAAAGAACTCGTTAGGTAAATAATCCAAAGTTCTTTAGTATTTTTGTTATTATTTTTAAAAAACAGGGCTCGATACAAAAGTAGAGCATAAATATAATTATTTATTTAAAAATATGATTCCAATACTACATAAGATTTCTCATATTTCAAAACAAGAGCCGAAAACTTCAATATAATTATTTGAATTAAATTGAATTAAAGTACTAAGCTCTGTTCCATCTTCAAGCGAAATTTTTACTGGAATAACTTGTTCCTGAAATTTACGCGTTTTATAAGCATATTCATTATTGAAATTAAGATTACTCTGGCAACTGCTAGAGGAATTGCTTAAAGAAAAGGGGCGTAAGGGTTAATAATTTACATTAGTGTTCTTACTGCCGTATAATACGTATCAGTGTCTAAAATTCATTTATAATTCATCAGTGGACACCAGGGGACTAGCGCGTTGGACAGGTTTAAGCCGAGTTCCGGTAATTTGTACCCTAAGCCATCTCCAAATCCAATGCAGGGCGATTTTGCCCGTATAGGGCATAAAATATGATATTACACAAGGGATTAAGATCACGGAAAAAGGAAAATGAATTATAAGTTATATTTAACCTAACAAGAACAAAAATTATATATTTGAAATTGTTTTCATCACTTCTATACGGAGAGCGCAAATTTTACATTAATATGATTTCTCGAATATTCAGTCGGACAGATGAAAATAAATAAAAATACTGTTTAATAAATTGACGGAACGTTTACTCAAATGCGAGTATCCACAAAAATAACGTTTAACGTGATAAAAAAAACAGTCGGATAAATAAAAAAAACATTACTTCTTCAGAAAATTATTTGAAACACAATTAAATATTTTTAATATTATTATGAAAGCTAAACTAGAAACAACTCATATTTTAAGATATAAAAAGAGAAACTATTTTGTTTTATGTTTGTCTTAATAACTGCATACCTAATTTAGATTTTTGAATTTGCTTCCAGTCTTGTAATTTTATTAAAAAATAAATAAAGATAAAATCAATTACAGAGGGTGATTGAAAAGTATTTCCCTATATTATGTGTAAGTGGCCAGTCAGGGGTCTTGTGACCATTTTTCTTTAAAATTGATTAAAGGAGCAAGTCTGCAATGCCAAAGCAAGTCTTTGGAAGAACTTAAAGGGCGAATACAAGGAATTATGTCTTCTATCCCACAAAAGTTCCTGGTGAAATCAGTTGATGCGATCCTGGGCGGCTCAAGAAAGTAGTAGCGACATCTGGTGCCTATATCGAATTTTAAATAATACCTCATTATAAACGCTTTGCTCTCACATTCATTCTTAAAAATTATAGTTAATGAATAAATTATGAGTATTTTAAACTGGGGAGTTACTTTTCAATCGCCCTGTATTATATTCCAAAGGAACTTTTGAATACAGAAAGAAGCCTTCCAAAAGCCAAGCAAAGTATTAAGAAACAGCAAAATTCCGTTGGCAACAAACAGAAACTAAAGTTGAGCGATGCAATATCAAACCTCCTTTATAGAAGTGAATGCTGGACAATTTCCTCAAAGATGATGCAACGCTTTTGAGGAAGAAGAGATGCAACGGGAAAATTTTTTTTTAATGAAAATGGGAGCAAAAAGGACAATTAAAAAGAGATATTTGAAATTTCTGGGACATAATGAGAAGAAAAAGGACTCTTTCAGGACAAAGGTATCGGAAGTAGTGACAAACGTCGATTAAGTTACCTTAAGGTGAATGAATGAAAGAACAGGGTCTGCTAAGTATAGTAAGAAGACAATACATTTTTATAGTTCGAAAGGATAGCAAGTTGTGCAGAGCCATGACCTTTCATGCCCTGAAAGGTCACAGTTCATGAAAAAAGACAGAATGAGAAAAATACAGAGAAAAAGCTTAAAAAACATCGAAATACTGTTTCTGCACCCGACAACGTTTGGTCTTAATCGAAAAATAATAGAACAAACACACTACCGTCCTGGGTATGACGATAAACTACGTCCAACAGCAAGGCCTCTGATCAGGAGATTTTTGAGGAGCGTGGAAACACCTCTTAATTGCTGGTGTTCCCAGGTCCAACTTGACCCGGGGTGGTAGCACCTGTTAGGATCCCAGCTATGGGTAAATACTTAACCCCCAAACTGGGGTCAAAACAATATGAAAGTTTAAAAATAGGTTTAATACCAGAAATACTTTGTAAAAAATTATTTACAAGCAATACATTTTTCTAAAAAAAATATTGCCAGCTATATATTTTGGAAAAAAAAAAAAAAATTACCAGCAATAAAAATCTTGTCGGCATTAAATAACCCATTGAGGTATTGATATGCCCTAAAACAAACCAAACACACTATATCTCTTAATTTCTATGGCTGAGATACCAATGTATGTTGAATTAGTAAAATTATTATTAGAGAAAATAATTTGAAAAAAAAACTACTACATTATCGCGCCGATTAAACGTGTCATTTGTCCAATAATGGTTGAATTAAATCGTTTATTATCAATCAACCGACTCAATCACCGCACACACACACACACACAAAACAAAAAAATGACTACATATACTGGAAACATTAAGCATAAAATACAAACAATGTGACAATCAATATAATGTTATGAAATTTAAGAATTAACATAGTATATTTCATTAATAAAAAAAAAACTAACATGCACTCTCATGTGAAGTTGCGTAGAGGCCATATTTAAAAATAACAAAATCGAGAGAACGCAACAAACAAAAAATATTTTATAATTACTAATGAAAGCTGAAAGTATTCAAACATTGGACATTTTATATTTAAATATGTAACGGAAATCAGGAAAATGGTCCTAAACATATATATATATATATATATATATATATATATATATATATATATATATGGGTGTGTGTGTGTGTGTGAGAGAGAGAGAGATTTTATATTATGCTACTTAGACATACGCTTAGATATCTAATATAAGGATGCCTTTATAAAATTGGGGAGCAGTTTTTTTCTCAATCTGAAATAAACGTATGCAGTTCTTGATAAAAGTCTGGATTGGAAAATCATTTTGAAGGTCAAAAGTGCGAAATCAATAAAATGGTTAGTTTTAATAAATCGAGAAAGAGTCTGAAAATGTCCTCGAAAAATTAGCCTCCTCCTCGTCTTAATAAACACGTAAGAGTACAGGTAAGAACACGCGTGCACACACACACACACGTACATAATATAGATATAAACGCACAATGTATATTTTCTCGTGCGTGTGTTAGGTCATATATATTTATAGATATCTGCATCAAGTTATAATGGAAAAAAAAAGTCCGATAATTTCCAGCAAATGCATCCATATAAACGCGCATGCAAAGCCTGATTATACGCATTGGGAAGAATGTAGGCACCACTCGTGCTCTCACGGACATAGAAAACACGATTGCGTGCAACTGATTTAGAACGTACAACATCCGCTTTAAAAGTGCATTACGCAAAACATAATGAAGACAAATATTTGACAGACGGACAAAAATCCTTGTTCAGGTCGCCCGAAAATTAAGAATAATCAGCATCATAAAAACAATTACAATTATAAATTTTGCGATTGAATAAATATTTTTTTACTGATTTTAAAAATAATCTCCTTAAATATAAAAAATCTGTTAACTATACTGAATACTTTACCGTTATACATATTTAAAAGATTATTTATCTAGAGTCGTTCACCGTTCATACCATCTTTCCGTGTATCATCCCACTCACTTCACTGTCATCTAAGTTTATTGATATCTATCGGTCTGTCTATCTAATACTAGTAATGTATGTGGATTTATATATATATATATATATATATATATATATATATATATATATATATATATATATATATCAGTTTATTCATATCTATCTACGTGCTATTCTAATATTGTGTATATATATATATATATATATATATATATATATATATATAAATCTGTTTATTCATATCTAATTCTAATAATTTTATGGGTTTATATATATATATATATATATAATCAGTGTTTATTTGTATCTATGTATCAGTCTAATAATACATATATCAATCTATATTTATTCATATCTATTAATATTTGTATATATATATACACGTCTTTTTCATTCATATCTATCTATCTATCTATCTATCTCTCTCTCTATATATATATATATATATATATATATATATATATGTTTATTCATATATATATATCTACTATATACGTATATCAATCTGTGTTTATTAAATATCTACGTATATCTGTTTATAAATATCTATATATATATATATATATATATATATATATATATATATATATATATATATATATATATATATATATATATATTTCAATGTTTATTCCTGTCTATGTATATATCTCAATTTATGTTTATTTATATCTATTAATGTATATATATATATATATAACACTTTTATATATATATATATATATATATATATATATATATATATATGTATGTATATCAAGTTTCTTCATATCTATTTATCTACACATATACGCTAGACTAAGAGTTATAATATATAAATATATAAATATAAAAATAATATATAAATATAAAATAAATATGTAAACATAAATTAATGATATGTTTACATATATATGAATATAATTATCCTCCGTTTTATTCATTTGAACAAATTTAGTTTATCAATATGTATACATAAATAGTCAATGATAACGATTCCTGCTGATTATTACTAAACTATTTTTTTAATATCTGCCTTTGATATTGTCATAATCTTTCAATTTCATTTTCATATGACAGGCTGCTTAAGAGTTGCTATTGTTTAATTTATAGTTAAGAAATATAATTATATGCCAGTTACGAAAGATTAGAAATTACTGCATTTTTCGTTGTTATCCTTGAATTCAGTTGGTATATAAATATGATTGAATCGATTGTTCTATATGACATTAAGTATTTTTAAATATACTTAGTAAAATAACAAACACTGTCATATTGTATGTATATATATATAACTGTATACTATTATTTGAAACATAGTTCCAATTAAAATTAGGTTATTTTTTAATCCGGTGCTCAACAATATACTATGGATCGATCTACATTTGAAGTGAATGTTTTATTTTTGGGATCTTATTAAAAACCTAACATACAGATCCGTAACTAAAACCTTTAGCGGTGATAGAACCAATTGAGTTTGAGTTTTTAAGCCTCTGATGGATGGTTGGTCCTATCACCGTGCGAGTTTTAGTTATATACGTCTGCTTGTAACCTTTTTAAGAAGATTCGAAAAACGTAAATTATATATATGAAGAAAGATTGAGGTCAATCTGAAATATCAAATATATATATATAAATAAATAAATACTTTCATAAAAAAAACATTATTTTTTATAATTTGCAACTTTTTTTATATATACATATTAAGAAAGTATACTTGACTTCTCATTATGCTATATATATATATATATATATATATAACAAATGAAAAACATGGAAAATAGATTTGATTTGAATGAAATGTGTGTATGCGTATGTATCTTTGTGTGTATGCTTATGCTTTAAGCATACACACAAATACACATTCTTTCGTTTTTGGATCTGACGAAGCCTTGAATGTCGAAATGCATAATCAAATCTTTTTCATTCAATGTTTTTCATTTGTCAGATTAAAAGAAGCTTTGTCAGAATTTCTATATCCTATTTGAAACACACACAAACACACACACACACACACACACACACACATACATATACATATATATATAATTTGTTTAAGCGTTATTTTTAAATAGATACTCATATTTGAATAAATACTCTGTTTTTATTTATTTATTAAACAGTGTATTTATTTATTTACAGCTACCGGCCTGAATATTCGAGAAATCTCGTAAGAAAATTATGCGTCCTCCGGCAGGATTCGAACCTGCATTCCCCTGGGGGAAACTGACATGTCAGATGTAATGACGAGAAAGCAGGTTCAAATCGTGCCGGAGGACGTATATTTTTGTAACAAGATTTCTCCAAACACTTCTGTCTCCTCTTCTTTTTTGTTTCTTTCATTTATTTTTTCACTGAAACCAAGTAGGGTCTTTTGTCCTCTTTCCACATGACCAAAACAAAATCGTCCATAATTTATGAGGTATTGGCAGGAGACGTTAAACACTTCTTTCTTGCTTTCTTTCACTAAAACCAAGTAACCTTTTTCCCCCTCTTTCCTTGCGATCAAAACGGAATAGATACAGGTATGTAGAAAGGTTCGTGCGAACTAAACAATGGGGGCACAAGCACACACGCATACACACACACACACACACATATATATATATAGATAGATAGATAGATAGATAGATAGATAGATGAAGGGTGTCCCTAATGTCTAGACACATATGAAATCACATTCAGTGTATCTTTTTACCGCCACAGATTAAACATGAAGAAATAATTGACTTCTTTTTCTGGGAAATGCTAAATGAGTAGGTGTACTCAATGAAAATCACAGATGCAACACACTTGATTGAACACAAAAAGAGTGAATGTGCTAAAATTGACGGCAATATGGCGTTATTGCATCGAGTGAATCTTGCAAAGCCCATCAACCTTTGCATCATAAATGATGGAAATCATATTGAAAATGTTATTTGTTAAGATTCCAATTCAATAAAATGTCGAAAATTTCATTTTTTGAAAAGATGCATTTTTGCCTATGTCGCCATATTTTGGAACAGCCTCTCCTCTCTCTCCCTCTCTCACACATACACATATATATATATATATTATTTTATATGCGCAGTACTTAGAAAGCGCTCAATATCAGTGATAGAGCTAACATATTCAGTTGTATGGATTTTTTATATATATATATATATATATATATATATATATATATATATATATATATTATGTGTGTGTATGTGTGCGTGTGTGTGCAAGGCAAAAGTGTTTAGTGGTATGTTATATTTATGGGTAAAATGATGAATATAAAAGGTAGAGTGCATGTAAATATAAAAAAAGAATACATGGACAGTGAGGTCAGCAACAAGCGGTACAGTCTTTTTCAATCTTGAAGATTGTGTTCAATCGTGGAACTGTCGCCGCTTGTACCTCAGTATCCAGGTTTATATATATATATATATATATATATATATATAATGATGACATCGGAAATTTCATTTCATCATCATTATATTTTGCTCTCTTCTTATATTGAGCTCTCTCTGGATTTATATCCTCTTTGGAATTATTCCTACGAATTATCAATAATATATATATATATATATATATATATATATATATATATATATATATATTGCTTGGGTTGAACCATTACCTCAAATATAATGAAAGGTTTCTTGTATAAGTGATGTGTATAAGAATGGCAATAAATATTCCAGCAAAGAAGTTTTCCGGGAAGCTATAAAAAAAAGCTGTCTTAAGTAATGTTAATATTGCAATAGTAGAAAAGTTTGCAAAGTCCGTGAATGAAAGATTGATGAATATATAGAATAAGAAGGATTCCATTTTAATATGCAGTATCATAACATATAGTATTTAGTACCGTATAGTGGAGGTATCATTTCTGAAACATGTTTTTATGGTCAATATCTTTTGATTTTAATTATAAATTAATAACTATTTCACTTTGTCTGCCTAATAAAACTTGGCATCCTCAATTTTTAAGACGAATAGATATTATAATCTGAAACTCACAACATGTTGTTAATAAAACCTGAAGGAGGAGTTTACTCCATCGCCTGTAATAACTGTCACAAAAATACATAGGGGAAACCTCGAGGAATCTAAATAAAAGGTTATATGAATGCAAAAGGGATATTTTACAAAATAATACTTCAAAGGCGTTGGTTGCAACCGTAACGAGACTGACCGCAATTTTTATCATAAGAAATGCTACTATGAACAAAGGAGGAAATAATTCACTAAGACGTAAATGTCTACAGAGTACTTTAATCGCAAAATCATCTACAGTAAATTTTTTCCCTGGCTCTTAAAACATTTCACCTTTCCTGGCAGATCTTCTATTATCACAGTGTGGAATACCTCTTTAGGAAAACGGAAAAGACTCTCTAAATGAATTCGGTGAGACAAAAAAAAGAAAAAAATCTAAAATTCCCACCACCCCTTTGTCGTGCGCATGTGTAGTACTACCAGCATAACGAATTTAGTCCGACTAAGTCCTGATGGACGAAACGCGTCACAAGTAAACTTTTTCCACTTTGTCATACAATAACCCCCTATATATATATATATATATATATATATATATATATATAATCTAATTATTTCCTCACCGGACACACGACATTAAGTTTCATGCATGATGCAATCGTCAGGTGCTGTAGGCGATTGCATCACGCATGAAACTCAAAATTGTGCTACGAGGAGGAAAAGTGTATATTTGTTATTAATTTACAATTTAACTCTGTTATTATATATCGAGCACTATTTTTTCAGCACGAGCACTCAATGTGCGATATTTTCTATCTATCCCCCCCCTCTCTCTCTCTCTCTCTCTCTCTATATATATATATATATATATATATATGACATATTTTCTTTTTAATTTATTTATAAATATCTGTAATGAATTTAGTTTATTTTCATAAATAAAACCTGAGATTCTCCCAAGCATGTATTGCACACACACACACACACACTTATATATAATGTATGTGTATAGATATATGTATACATACATGTACATATAATCGGAAGATTTTATCAATATTGGGAAAACTAATTTTATAAAAAAATTTGTCGGAGAATTGCTCGTTGTTATTTCATTTTCTGCTCTTATTTCAGGCATCGTTGATAACCTTTCAAGAATTTCGAACACATTACTATAGACAACTGAAGAAGTCTGGCATATTTAACGACCGAAACGTATTGACGATAATTATCAACGTCAGGCTATCAATCTGATTAAAGCTATGTAGAATAAAGAGAAGTCTTCCCTAAAGATTGGAAACAAAATGAAAAAAGAAAACATGAATATTATTATTTAAGTAACGTTGAAATTCCCTGCGATACAATCGATGCTTCGCCTGTTTTCTTTATAGTCAAGATTTTCTGAATATCAAATTAAAATTAAAATCAAAAAGGGATAGCACCTACTTTGTATCATTGTTCAGAAAAAAAAATATAAAGACTTGTAGTGAAAATTAAGTTTTAATATCTACGCATACTTCTTCATAATTTACTTTAAATATTTATTTGAGTGACTCTTTAAAACAGTGGTTCTCAACCGGGGTCTACATGGACCCTAGGGGTCCATGTAATATTTCCGGGGGTCCACAGGCAAAACACTATTGTTGTGTTAATTAAAAATAGTAATAATAATTATTATTATGATTATAGTAGAATATTTTATTTGTATTAAATTAGTTTTCATTTAAAAATAAAGCTTAATCGTATACTATTTCTTTGATAATTAAAACCTTAAAATTTATATTAGTGAAGAATAGAAAATTGTTCTTATGTCCAATAGCTATGAAGGGGTCCACCAAGATAAAAAGAAGGGGAAAGGGGTCCATGGGTAAAAAAAGGTTGAGAACCACTGCTTTAAAAGTATTTTTTTCTTTTGAAATTTCTACTACATGCTTATGGTTATATCACGCTGAAACAATTGTTTCCGTAAGCTACATCGAGCCTGGTCAGATGGGTGACAGCTTGGGGACAGCCTGTGTTGTAAGCTTGGATGTGCGGGTGGTGTAATGGATAATGGCTCGGAATTCTTAATCAGAGTGACGAGTTCCAATTCCACTTGGGTTCGTTATATTTATTTACGCGGGAATACCCTTGAAAAAGGTATTAATCCAGCTGTGGGTTAATCAGCAAGATTTGTATGACTAAATAATTAATATCCCCCCAACCTCCCCATATTTTCTGGCTTTAAGTAATCATCCTCAGAAAACGAATGAATAAAAAAAAAAAAAAAAAACTATTATGTAGGCAAAAGACGCCACTATTTGAAGATAGAGAATTCAACTGACATTTCTGTGATAGATATTTCCCAGTGTGCATTATATATATATTTTTATATATATATATATATATATATATATATATATATATATATATATATATATATATATTCTACACACACACGCACACATTGGGTGCGATGGGTAAATTGTCGCCATTTTAGAATTTTAATTTCGTGCATGCGCGTTGTTTGGTTTTAATTTTGTCGACTGTCGTAGAGTCACCGTCTGTGAGAAAAAGGGCACCATGACGCAATTCACTGTGCCAGAAATTAGGGAAAACGGCATGCTGTACTGCTTGGCATTCGTGCTGGAAGCACCAATACGAACATTTCAGAGTGTTTGAGTGTCAATCCGGGGACAGTGCAGAGGATTCAGAAAGAGTTTGATGAGTTTAATGGTGCTTACGAAGGTACGGCAGCTCCGAAAACTCACTAAAATCATTCTAAAAAAAAAGAACACCCGAATTTGTTGGCGAGGGCCTCAGACTCAACACGCAGGTCTACATCAAGTGTCTTGAGAAGGTAATGGTGCCTTTGGTCAAGAAGGTCGCCGCTGGGAAACCAGCACCATTATCCTTGGAAACAGGATACTGCACCATGTCAAACAAGCAGGAGAAATCAGTCATGGCTGTCAGACAATTTCCTTGACCTCATCAAAACTTACATCTAGCCACCTAACTCCCCAGATTGCAACCGCCTTTATTATTATGTGTTGGGTGCAGTTGAGTGAGAGACCAAGAAAACCCCTTGTAAAATCAAAGCTGAACTGAAGGCAAAGATTATGCAGTATTCACCACTAAAAGTTGCAGAAGTTGTCTGAAGACCGCGGTGAAAGATAATAACGATTTTTAAATATATTTACTCTTCAGTATTTCAAAATATTTTCGTAATATATCGGTTAAAATGTGTTAATTTCATTTTTGCGTAATTTAGACGACAATTTATCTTTCTCACCCCATATCTATCTATCTGTATATCTATCTAAACCATCAGTAACAGCTAAAAATATACCGCCGCCATGATTAATACGAAAAGTAAATAATTATACACTGCCTTAAGCCATACCATGACTCTCATGGCTTATGATCTTAACAGTGTTAACATATACATGTTTTGTTTTGGTCAATAAAGATCGACTAGAGTAAATATTCCGTTCATTACAATGGATTTGTTGCCTGACACTAACCAGTTCATCATCTACCGTAGGGACTGACGAACCGTGTAAATCTGTAAATGAGCGGGTGTATTAATCGATGAGGTTGCTCAGATGACTTGTACGTCACATTTCGTTACTTGAATACACCTCGCTAATAAATCTATTTAGATATTATTACTAAACAGCGCATACCTACATAATAATGTTATATATAAAGCTACAGTATGATCTAAAGAAAGCACAGAAAAAATATCGAAATAGCAGAAGTCGCCTGGAAACAGAAGTTACAGAAAACGTCATTTCACCACACACACACACACACACACACACACGCACACACACACACACACAAATGCAAAGAGTACAACCGTCTCAAAGCATCTAATCCATAACACACATGCTCTGCTTTTATAGCAATTTCTGATCATATCGAGCAAATTTTGGCTGTGATTCATGTGTGTGATATACCCTTATTAGACTGGGTGTCATGATAGGTATATTGGATTAGTATATTTGCGTCACTTTTTAGTTTACTGCTTTTTCACTCGATAATAATAATGACAATAATAATTCAAAAGGGGAATTTCAAGGGGATGAAGGTGCAAATAAGTCATAATACACTTACTATGGCGTCAAGGAACGTAAAAAAAAATAAAGCGAAAATCAAATGCAATGTACCAAATTAAAAAAAAAAAGAAACAATGACAAGATAAGCCTATTCACGGTGAATCCTCTGCCCATACCAAACAAGCTGATATAGTTTTTATTCTTACTGCGCAGGACCAATACTTTCTAACTAGAAATAAAACTGTGTTAACCTGAAATGCAAATTCTATGATAAATATTGAGAAACAATTGGCCATCTTGTATCAGGTTGCACTGTACTAACACCCACTGAATATAAAACTCCACATGTGGGCCAATATCTGCACTGGAATATATGCAGCTTTTACGAGAAGGAAACTGCAAGAAATTGGTATGAACATCACCGAGATCCGGTTACAGAGGGAGGACCTGTAACAATTAGATGAGACTTTACAATGCACAGAGACAGAATAATCAAAGCTAATTGCTATGGCATCATGATCAAATACCCACAAAACAGAACATCACAGTCCCTGCAGATTGTAATGTATCTTTGAAGATCTTCAAAAAACTATCAAATTACAAGGATCGTGAAATGGAAATCTGAAAATGTGGCACATGAGAACATCAATAATTCCTGTTGTAGTTGGAGCCCTAGGATTGATTTGAAAAGGTTACGGTAGACTCATCAAAGGGATTTCTGGTAGCCCATCCCTTAAAGAAATACAAAAATTGTACTCACAAGTACATCTTACACCTTACGAACAATTTTATCTATGTAAAATATGTGCGATTTTATCTATTTTACAAAAATGATCATGGGAAAATGTCATGAAGCCATTTCTGCCCTTAGGTCTCTGGTTGGGACTCGGAATGAAATGTGTATACAACAGAAATAAAATAATAATAATAATAATAATAATAATAATAATAATAATAATATTCTACCTTGATGCTACGCCCAGTATTGCTCTTCTGACTTTGATTGTATAAGTTTTGAATTAGTGAATTAAGAAGGAGATAATAAATATCCTATTCGGTGGCACACATTTGCTTGTCAGTTGTTTGAACATCGCTAGTTGGGCCTATCCCCTAAGGGCTGACATACCGGGCAACTCTCTTCCTGTGTAGAGGTACTGAGGGTGTATCATGATCGAGGGTTGTTTCTCTTAAATATGAAAGATGCGTCAGCCAAGGCGACCTGAGAGTCACATCTAGATAATTGGGAACAGCCTCAGTCGGAGACCATTTGAAGAGACTGGGTTACTCGAACTGAAGCTATCTCTAACTGGACCCCACCTTCAAGGTTATGCGCTTTTTTGTCTTTTTAGCAAAATCATATCATGCACATTTTGGTTGTGTTGAGTTTGACGATGAATACATTGGGTGTTAGTATATTTGTACCACAGCATTCGAACTTCTCGCTTGTGGAACTCTCTTCCAACTATAATCTACAAAAATGTAAATGCAATATCCATCGCTATATAGTAGTATAGCTGGGCACTCGTATTCGAGGATACCTGTCTACTAGGGTGGCTAGCCAATCCCTATTGCAGTCGCTTTCTCAGGCGCATTTTGTGTTTGTTCAACACTCACAGAGCCTACCTGTGGCTTTTACTGCAACTATGCTGAGCAGAACTTAGATACAGTTTCTGGGAAAGAGCGTGTTATCTAGCGTGATCATCAGTTTGAACAAGGCCAGCACACACAAGCCCTCGAACATGATGACTTGTGACTTCGTGCTCGCACAGCTATCGACGGCAGTTTTACTCACAAGGCTTGGGTCAAATCGTGGTATGGTTTTCAGGCACTTTTCAAAGGTCCCGCACGCTGGGATCGACCTATTCAGTCTTCTTACTAACAGATCGACCATGGTGTGATTCGAACCCGGGTCTCATGGTCAGAATGCGAACGTTCTAAGCCACGTGCCCATATCAGTCAGCTATCTACTGTTCTCCTGATTACTCTTCTTTTGTTCTTGCTCTTTAGTAATGTTTCTATTTCTAATTCTTCAACACCCTGTAGCCCCTTGTATCTTATTGTCTTTACGACATTGCATGGGGTGTTCTCGATTAGAAAAAAGATAATGAATAAACTCCTCTACTTTGATAAGTTGATAGATATTTTCAATAGACCCCGCGAAAAACTTTCATTATCGCATCACAGATATTTCTTAAATGTACCTTTTCTGTAAATACATTCATTCTAATTGTTTTGATGATCTATAGTACCGAGACTTTAAACGCGGTACTAGATTGGAAACAAGGTCTCATCATTCAATTGTTGAAGTGTCTAGATTTAACACTAAGTATTTGAAATTGACAGCTTCATTTCTCACACGTCTCGGCTGTGGAACTCTTTTTCAGCTCCTAACTTTCCAGCCAAGTTTGATTTTAAAAAAATGTAAATGAAATATCAATCGTTATCTACACAGTCTTCTTTATTCTTCTTCCTTTATTGTTCTTGTTCCTTAATAATGTTTTTTCTGTCCTGGGTATAACGATAAACTACATCCGGCAGCAAGGCCTCTTATCGGAGGATTGGAGGTTTTGAGGAGCGTGGAACCGCCTCTTAATTACTGTTGTTCTAAGGTCTACCTTGATTCGGGGTGGTAGTACCTGTTAGAGGTCACAGCTATGGGCAAATAGGAAAAATACCAGCAATAGATTTTAATAGAAAAAATTACCTAAGCCCCCCACCCAATTAAATTTCGGCATTTAAATGACCCCTAAGGAGTTCATATTCTGTTAAACAAGCACCCCCAACCAACCACATCGTTATTTCGAGGCGCACTGCTTTCTTATACAATAATAATAAAAATAGTAACATGTGATATAGAAAGAAATATTAGAATTGTTTATGTATTTGGTATCATTTGATTTATAAATTTCTAAACCATCGAGAAAAATATATATATATATATATATATATATATATATATATATATACAAAGAGAGAGAGAGAGAAAGAGAGAATGTGACAAACATATGTAAATATATGGATCATGAAATTCAAAGTAACAAATATAGAACCTTAAAAAGAAACTGTCATGCCGATAATAATATGAGCACTGGATACGTTCAAAATTACAGACAAGAATATTAATATCCCTGGTAGCTATTGATATATAAGAGATTCAATAATTTGTACTGAGTGGGACCGCTAATCTACTCAGGAGAACAATGTAACTGTAAAGAAAATATAAATATTGTACATGTTAAGAGTCACTTGACACCAGAATTTGGGCAAAGAGAGTGTATGTATTTACAAGGGCCTCACCTAGAGTGTTGGATAATGACTCAGTTAGGAAATGAATTGAACAGAGAGCAAATAAATAAATAATAATAACGTTGGCACACGTGAGACGTAATCGGCGTGGAAAAAGTGAATAAGACATTCAACGAAGTATTATTGAAATCGCTGTAACCGATTTTTGCTATCACATGATTCCCTAAGCTGGAGCTAGGGTCAGTTAGTGTCGAGATTCCATAAAAAGCAAAGTGTCATTTAGATTTTCAATATGAACGGTGATAAGGGAGAAATAATAATAATAATAATACTAATAATAATAATATACCCACAGACATAACAAGGTGCGACATATGTGCACTGGAAGATATGCAAGAAGCACAAAATCGAAACCACTGAGAGTTGGTATGAGCACCAACCAGACACAGTTACCTAAAATAACGATGTAACTATCCTCCGGGATATGCCAATTTAAACTGACAGGGAAATAAAAGCCAACAGACCTGATATTATCATAAATGACAAGAAATTCAGGAAGTGCATGTCTATTAAAATAGTAGTACCATCTGAGTGAAACACCACCCTAAAAATTATTGAGAAATTGTCCAACTATAAGGACTTTGAGATCGAAATTAACAGGATGTGGGGTATGAGGACCAAGACTGTACCAATAGTAATCGGAGCTCTGGACCTCGTGAGAAAAGGAATGGACAATTTTCTAACAATGTTCCAGGTAACATCAACATACAAGGTGCCCAGAAGATCGTCGTACAATGAAGATCCCATATATTAAGAAAAGTGCTATCATGTAAATGACAATTCTTCTATAGGGCCTAAGGACCGTGTTATAACCTAGAAAAGGTTACTGAATGAGGAATAACCAAAGCGGAGGTTGGAAATGAAATGGTTGGAAATGAAATGAATCTTTATAACATCAACAAGACATAATGCTCGCCAGCGGCGCGAAGTAGGTAGACCACTGCTAGTGGTGGACTGCTTGGACAGCATATTACCCCCCCCCCACACACACACACTTAAAATTGTGTCCAACGTATTTATGAGGATTGGGATATATCCATTAGTGTTCATAGATACGGTATCTAACGGACCGTAGTTTGGACCCGGCTCTACAGGAAACAAAGCAGGAAACAGCATGCACATAATAATGTGGCACATGAGGACATCGATAATTCCAGTAGTAGTTGGAGCCCTCGGTTTGTTTGGAAAAGGTTCCAATAGACTCATTGAAGTGATCCTTTGATTGTCCTTGCTTTAAATAAATACTAAAAAAATGTGCTCACAAGTACATTTCAGGCCTTACGAAAGGATTTATCTATGTAAAATGGGTATTATTTATTTATTTATTTTTTTTTTATAAAAATGCTCAGTGGAAAATGTCATGATGCCATTTCTGACCTTAGGTCTCTGGTCGGGACCCGGAAAGAAATGAGTATACACCAGAAATCAAAGGAAAAAATAATAATAATAATAATATAAATAATAATAATAATAATGATAATCTCAAAGCTACAGAAGCGTACTTTGTACGAAACTGCACATATCATCCACAAAACCCTCTCCATCTAAACGAAACATCCTAAATGTGCTTAGATAACTCTCCTACGATGACCCTTTTTACTTCCGGAAGGGAACTTGGTAATTAGGCATTTAAATTATTCTCTGGGAAAAGGATACCAATGATGATAATAATAATAACAACAGGCATTTAGTTTTAAGGAAAAATCCAAGACTGTCCAAATGGTGGATAGTAGAGTTCTAGCATGGGTAAGAATACCGAGGAAGGTGCTAGAGATTTTAGGGTGATTCATTCCTAGCGATAATCACTAGACATCTGGTATGGGCATACCAGAGAAACTGTCACGGAAAACTAAAATAATAAAAAAAATACTCTGGAAATACTCTGGAATTTAATATCCAGACCGTTCCCCATAAGCATGAAGACTGGGTTGTAGGATATTTAAAGGCGATTGAGAAATTGCAGACAAACATATAGTTCATCTTTGCTCGGACGTGGAGACACAGGAGGAAACGAAAATAAATAAACCTGTCAATAAATTCAGCTGTATTTGCCACCATGTCAATAAAAAAAACAAAAACAAACAAAAAAAAAAAACGAATCCTAGTTGGATTAACTGTAAATCCAAGACAGGTTTGAAACCATGTAGACAACGGCATTGCTGAATACTGCGAAGATACTGAGATTTGAGAAGACTTGTTGGCTCTCGGTGTCCAGCGATAACCCCAACACCTATGGTGTGAACATGCAAATGTGTTGCAAATAATAATAATAATAATAATAATAAGTAGTTGGAGCCCTAGGACTGGTTGGAAAAGATTGCAGTAGACTAATTGAAGGGATTCCTGGAAGTCCATGCCTCAAGGAGATACAAAAAATTGTTCTGACAAGTACAGCCCACACCTTACGAAGGGCTTTATCTATGTAAAGTGGAAAGTGTCTTGACGCCATTTCTAACCTTAGGTCCCTGGGCGGGACCCGGAAAGAAATGTGTAAACGCCAGAAATCAAAGAAAATAATAATAATAATAATAATAATAATAATAATAATAATCGGACCTGAAGTTATTTCTAAATTGTCTGTATCTGGTATGCACTTACGTGTGATTATGGGTGTATTATGCTTCGTATGTTTGTTCCACAGCGTCACTATGTTGGTATACCGCTCTTTCACTACTACTAATAATATAACAGACATTAAGTATGAAATAACGTTCCATTCAGACATCATCATCTTTAAAATTGTTAAACTGTGGAACGAACTCCGGTGCAGATGCTTCCCTGGCCACTAAATTTATGATATATTCAAGTCACCTACTTAGTAATGCTCTACATTGAGGGGCCCTTGGACTTTTTATTGGGTTAAATAACTAAAGTTTTTAAAAAAAATATGAGAAGATTGAAATGCTGAAAGCTAAAGTTTTTGCTATTGTAATCAGATCATTAGGAAGAGAATCAAAGATTTTTGTCGGTCGGGCATTAAAATTAACAGTGTTGCAGAAGGCCCGTCTGTCTGGCACAGTACTGACAATAAAACAAAATACTGAATATCTAAGTTTGCGAGATGTAAACTGATATCCAATGAATGGAAAGCCAGCTAAGCTGTACCGAAGGACAATAACATTGACATGCAACAGGTATATATATATATATATATATATATATATATATATATACAATAAATAAACAGGTGTGCGTGTGTAGTTAGTGCTTAGTTATTAACGAACAAACTTACCGTGGGTAAAATTAAGGTGCCGATGGCTTCGATCAGTCCCCTTAATTCGAGGCGACGTTCCGTATGACCATCCTGACCTCCTTCCGCCTCGGAACCAGCCGACGAAGAAGCTGTGGAAATGTTACTAATTTTCCGCTGTCTTTTTCCAGGACTGGTACTAGTAGGAGTGCCGCAGGAAGCTGGTCTGTTGGAGACCTGTCCATTATTCTGGCTGCATCGTTCGTACAGTGGATATTCTCGTGATGGGGTACCGTATGGTGACACCGGGCTTGAAGTGCCTGCACTGTCCGGCGTGGGGCTGCAGTCCGGGGAATTCATTGAAATGCTCAAACTATTGGTCTGTATTATTCGCCTTTTGCCGGCTACCGTAGTCGGCGACCAAGGGTCAGTATTTATGGTGCTTGTTGTTTGTCCAACATCTTGAGTGTGTGTCGTGGTTTGGGCCGCTGTGTTGCTGACAGCGATAGAAGGGGCTGAAATTGTCTCTGTTGTGGAAGAGGAGAGACAGGTGCTAGTTGTTGTTGTTGTTGTTGTTGTGATGGTGGGAATTGATGTCTGGTCACCTTCCTCTCCTCCTCCTCCTCCTCCTTCAGCTCTACCTTCGCCCTCACTGTCACGACGATCGACACTGTCATTGTTGTTATGGTTGTTGTTGATGCTGTTGTTGTTGTTGTTGGGGGGATTTTTGTTTCTGTATTTGATCGACGTTGGCACTAGCACGTGACTGCCCGTGCTCCGTGCTTCGTCGTCCTGCTGGGGGACCTTGTTCGGCCCAGACCTCTCGAGCATAGCTTTGAACGGACATCCACCCTCCATTTGTATATCCGAGAAGAATCGGGTACCAAAAAGGGGGTAAAGACGACAGAGGGAAACAGAATCGTAAAAGCGCTAACGTTAACCGTATAAAATATGAATGACAACAGTGATGCCGAGTGTAATGCAATTTTTGTGTAGCAGACGCTAAGAAAATCGAACCCAAACATAAGATAAGCGTGATAAACGATTAGTTTAAAAACAACAACAAAAAGTCGATTAAAACGGAGTCGGCCTTCAGAACTGTTTAAGATTAACCTCAGATTAGATTAATCTCTTTAAATATTTACTTATTTTCTATGGAATGTGCGTGCTTATTTCTATAGTCTTCTCTCTCTTTTTTTTCTTCAACATGTAAAATTTTAAAGTAATTTACAGTACACTGAAGTGAAAGTTTAGAACTGACACACGCACGGGTATGTCATCCTAATTATCTGACAACTGTAAAATTTTGCGTTTTACATGTAAGAGCATGTTCTTTATATATATATATATATATATATATATATATTTTCTGTACAAGGCCCGAAAGCTACTCGATATAGAGCGCCTATAAGTAAAGAAAACAAACGTTACAGAGGCAAGCAAGTTTATCCATTAGATTTAGGACATTTTTTCGCTTCTTTTGCAAGTAAAGATTTAATAAATACTTCATAGTTCTGTAACTGTATTTCTGTTGGCGAGTACAGTTGTAGAGACATTCCACTATTCGATAGTTGTAGTGTCTTTTGTTTGTTTGTTTGTTTTGTACTTATAGCTTGGCTGCGTCCCATCTTTTCGGAGTCCTTACTTCATTTTTCTTTCTATCTTTGTATAATCCATAAGAGACGTGTTTTTTTTTTTAGTTCCCTCCCCCGCGTACAATCGATGACGAAGAAGACTTTTCCCCCCTTTTTTTCTTTTAACGTTCAGTTTACCATCACTTTTTTTTCTTCGGCGAAATTAAACATCTTCTATGGCTTCCTATGTGTGTCTTAAAATGTTATTACTCGACAAGCCTTCTTTTGCTTAAGAACACGCACAGACATTCTCTCTCACACGCACACAGATAGATAGCTACATAAACACACACGAATGCAGTTTAGTGTTTAATTTTTTCTTCACTGCCGTCGCTTCTCGAGTAGTTGCCACTGTCTTCCTACAACTAACTTTTTCTACTAAGTACTGTATGGTCAATAACACGATTCTTACTGTTTTTTTTTTTTGTGGGACGCTGGCTATCAGAATCAAACGTCTGTGTTTGATGTAGCAAAATAACATTGGAGTTTAGAGATTGAGGATCATTAAAAAACAAGCTAACAATTCTTCAGCCAAATAGAAATATCTGGAATATTTCACACTCGTTCGAGATGAGAGATTGGTTTTCTTAAATGAAAACCAAAAATAAAGGCCGTTTTATGTTAAGCAAATAATAAATAAAATTCTTGTCGATACCATGTAGTTTGAAAGGAGAACTTTTTTTTTTTTGCTTTAGTTCTTTTGGGAGTGTTTTTATTTATTATTTAATATTCATATGTATGCAAATATTTGTGTCGATATTGACAAATCCATTTACAGTATCTACATGATTTTATTTACAAAATGTTGAAATAAGAACATGTTTTTTTTTTTTGTTTAGTTTTTGTATACTGTATGTAAAAATGAAAATTTATACTATAACATCGACATCATTAAATGCCTTTCTCTTTTTCGGTCATTCTCACACAGTAATACACGCATTCTAGAATTAGTATTTGTTTCTGTTTTAAACTGAATTTATTTGATTTTAATTTAAAAAAAAAACTCCAAAAAAAAAAAAAAAAAAAAAAAAAAAAAAACAAAAAAAAAATAAACCAAAAATCTATTGCCACTTTTTTTGTAAACAAAAGAGCATTTTTGTATTCTTACAGATATTCTCTCTAAGGATAAACAGATACATTACTTTTTGTAATCTAATATTAAAAGAAACATTTTCAAATTCGTCTACAGATCAAGCATAGACATTTAGTTTTGGAAATTAAACAAGATAAATAAACCAATAAAAAAAGCAGACAAAAACAATTCCTTGTGTGTTTTCGTTTGTTTGTGATCTTGTTTGTTAATTAATGTTTGTTGTTGTTTTTCTTAAGAAAAAAAAATTCTTCCTGCTTACTAGCGAATTGAATGTCGTCCAATAAAATCTGACAAATATTGAAAATCGAGTTTTTGTTTCAACACGTGTGTGTTGCGTAGGTCCCTATAAGCGAAAACTCCACATGAAGAGGCAGTTGCGGGGGGCACGTGAACGTTTAGAACAAGTAGCAG
Organism: Acanthosepion pharaonis; assembly: GCA_903632075.3. Taxonomy (NCBI): domain Eukaryota; kingdom Metazoa; phylum Mollusca; class Cephalopoda; order Sepiida; family Sepiidae; genus Acanthosepion; species Acanthosepion pharaonis. The sequence goes on from CAHIKZ030001314.1 coordinate 961,101, forward strand.
GGGCAGTAATTTTATCAATAAGATATTTGAATTTGTAGTGGTTCTTGTTTAGGGGAAATAGTAGTACGAATAGTCTAACGTTGAAGCCATTTGTTTGACTTTACTTTTGATGTTCTTTTCTTTCTATCGCCATAAACCCGATGTAAAATCCAAAGTAAAATGCAGTCGGGCAAATATTGCCATTTTTTTAACTTGTGCTACAAAGTTACGTAATCAATCAGTGTTTTTTTTTTTCTTTCTGTTAAATTTAGTGGCAATGACAAATGTAGCGAAGTGGTCAATGTCCAAACAAACTAGGGGCGGCGTTGGTTAAAGTAGTGGTGGTGGTGGTGACTGGTCGAATTAATAAGTGTTAAAAAAAACTCCATGTTGTAGTAGGAGAAGCGACAAACGATGCACTTTCATGTTGTTGTTACCTTGGTGTTGGGGATAATAGTAGCAACACTAGAGAAGGAAGAGGAGGAGGATGAAATAGGGGAGAGAAAAAAAGAAAGAGGAATGTAAAGGAAGTAGGAGTAGGAGAAGGAGGAGTGTTCGTTAGCTTGCTAGAAGGAGGAACCAATACATACGTATCATCTCTATACTCACCTAACCAGTAATGGATACATTCAGGATAGGCAAGTTTTGTGCGTAGTTCTATGTGCCAGTGTGCTCGATCTGCCGATGTTTGGGTTTGTGAATAGATAACTTAAAGAAAAAGAATATGTGGGGGATAATGAAGACCCCTTCTTTTTTTTCGGAGCATTAAAGAAATGATGATAAAATAAAAATAAAAATGGCTGAGTGATTTTCTTTTTTTAGATGACGAAGAGAGTAAATTTGAAAAATGTATTGTATTGATTTATATATGAAGTCTCAAAATATCTTAGCAAAACGAATAATCTGTTAGAAATTACTAAAGAAAAAAAAAATGTTTATTTTTGTTTTTCGATTCTGCAACCGAATTTGAATAAATGGCTCGCCCAAATCAGATGTGAAGTCCGTCAAAGATATTTTTTAGTAGAAAAATAAATAAACACATGTCAGTGAGTGGATGGGACTGTTTCTTTAAAACATGAAGGATAAAGTGATGTTTGAAAGCTATGAAAAACATTTTTTTTAAAAAAAAAAAAAGAAAAAAGTCAAAAAAAAAAAAATCACTTATATCCATCATTGCTGGCGTGCCTGGAATAGCTAGGAAAAACTGTGTAAAGGTAAGAAAAGAATTAGGGACCCGAATAAGAATCAAAACAATCCAAACAAAAGTAGTCGACTATACTCGAGGTCATCCAGTCAATGCGAGAGATCCGTTCCATAACTACATAGAATGTGCTTCGCCAGGGCTACATACAGTTTCGAATTCAGAGTTTTCCTTCTCCAACACCTGTTGCCATCCAAGGCTGTAGAATCTAGTTTGTCCTGCTATTATCCCATGGCTGGGAGGAGGTAGAAGAAATGGATTCATATTTTTCTCAAGGGTATTAGCACGTAAGTGAATGCAATGATCTCGACTGGAATTCGAACTCGGTTCTCCGATTTGCTGTCACATGAAAGCTACGAATGAAATTTTAGTAGCATGCAAAGTTTGATAAATAAAATACCCCCCCCCACTTTTTTTTTTAAATCTAAAAGGTTTCATTTATTTATCATCTCCTTAACATCTCATTAACATAAACACAGGCATTCTTAAGGGCAGTTTAACCAGTTAGCTTCGTTTCTGAAAGCGGACATTTGTATAACTGGAAGCAACAAATCAAAGCCCCAGTACCAAAGCTAAGGACAATTCATCCGCACTCCTCAAAACTCCAATATAAACCCAAGAAGAACAAAAGCTCGAGGTCAGTCTTCTCTCCCCTATCGCTTGAAAATGGGACAGACTGGTCCAATCCATTCTACCCCATCAAAGAATTAATTAAGACAGCTGTCTACTACAAAGAAGGTGGATTTTCTCTCTGTTTCGATGTACACTGTCTCACCAACAAGATACAAGTTTCTATTAAAAAAAAAAAAAACCCCCAAAAAACCCTTTAAAAACAATGTTCGCCTAGTGTTGATTTATTTGTCTATATTTCTGAGATGAGGTATTATGTACCTTATTTACATTATTCGGACTATTGTCCTCATCTTTGTCGCTATATTTATCACCACGTTTCGGCCGTTATACGCTCCGGCCTTCTTCAGGTGGTTGGAATTTCGAACTGAACCCTTTATTTCGCTCCCTGGGGTAGACTGTTCTAGTTCCACATGTCACGTTTAATGGATGTCAGTTATCAGTTATCTCCCGTTAATTCCCCTCTGAACGTTCTTCCTGCCTTAACCGGGTATTGAACTCACACTCTTTGGGTCCTGTCACTGGATCTAACCAACGCCTTTATCCACTGTGCCGTTGGTTAGATCCAGTGACAGGACCCAAAGAGTGTGAGTTCAATACCCGGTTAAGGCAGTGGAGAACTTTCAGAGGGAAATTAACAGGAGATAACTGATAACTGACATCCATCAAACATGACACGTGGAACTAGAACAGTCTACCCCAGGGAGCGAAATAAAGGGTTCAGTTCAAAATTTCAACCACCTGTAGAAGGCCGGAGCGTACAACCGCCGAAACGTTGTGATAAATATGGCGACAAAGATGAGGACAATAGTCCGAATAATGTAAATAAGGTAGTGTTCATTTGTTTTGAATGCGAAATTCAACATTTTGTGTCAACCTCTACAGGATGAAAGTTAAATAAATACATGTAATAATAATAATAATAATAATAATAGCAACAAAAATGTGGCACACGAGGACATCAACAACTCCAGTTGTAGTTGAAGCGCGCGGATTGATTCCAATAGACACATTGAAGGGATACCTATTCCCTTAAAGAAATACCAAAAATTGTACTTACAAGTACATCCCACACCTTGCGAAGGGTTTTATCTATGTAAAAGTAAATCATTGAAGTGATCCCTGATTGTTCTTGCTTTAAATAGATACAAAAAAATGTACTCACAAGTACATTTCAGGCCTTACGAAGAGATTTATCTATGTAAAATGTGTATTATTTATTTCTTTTTTTTTTTATAAAAATGCACAGTGGAAAATGTCGATGCCATTTCTGGCCCTAGGTCTCTGGTTGGGACCTGGAAAGCAAAGAGTATACACCAGAAATCAAAGGAAATAAAATAATTATAGTGAAATGCCTCGTCGTCGATGTGGCTGTTCCCAGTGAGTATAATGTCAAGGTTAATGAAATTGTAATGCTTACAAGGCACACTGACCTCTGGAATAAGCTTGTCAGAATATGGGACATTCAAGCCACTATTGTTCCCGTTATCATTGGGGGAGTTGGGGTCTATACAACCGAATTTAAATACCTACATTAAGAAAATCGGAATAAAGCATAGTATCCCATCACTTGACTCTGCACATATTTCGCGAAAGGTGCCTATCTATTTGATGTCGTATGATTTGATGGAGAATATCTATGGTACTAGATCTCCGGTTGAAAAAAAAAAAAAAAAAAAAAAAGAACGTGCTGAAGAAGATAATAATAATAATAATAATAACAACGGTTTAATATTTAGCACATTGCATCATTTATAAATATCACTTCCCTTTAATTGTTCAAAAACTCCTCAAAAAATATATATTTTATATATTAGTTCCAAATATTTGAAATTGCAGTAGCCCGGCACTCGATTTCATTCGATATAGTTTTAGGTGTTGCCATAGAAGGTTATGGCTACACAACCAAGAAATTCAAATTCAACTTGTATTGGCAGGACTAACATTTTGCTCGGCGAAAACAGTCACCTACAAAATGCTAATAGTTAAGTACTCTTATAAGAATCCTTAGAAACATTACCATTATTATTATTGTTGTGGTGGTGTCCACCCTCTAATGAGTTTATTGTGGACTCTTCCACTTACTATAAAATTAGTAAGCCTTGCGGGAACAGTTGTATAGATTGAACGCCGGTTAACTGACACACACTCCCAAGTCGAGTCATACTTTTCTATTGTATTTACTGTTCAATACGCGATTTATCTGCAACCTCTTGTTTTGTTATTTCTTAACCATTTACTTGGTTACAACTATTATTATTATTATTAAGAAGGACTGTAGATTAGGTAGGGAGCATAGACGATTCAAAGCATAGCAGTCTCAAGTGAAAATCGGTTGCAGAGGTGAGAAAACATCAAAGTCTAATACTATCTATCTTGTTCTCCAACGATCTAAACATATCTATCTAAATCTATCTAATACTATCTATCTATCTATCTATCTATCTATCTATCTATCTATCTATAAATCTTTTCATATCTATCTATCTATCTATCTATCTATCTATCTATCTATCTATCTATCTATCTAAATCTTTAAATCCTATTATCTATCTATCTATCTATCTATCTATCTATCTATCTATCTATATCTATCTATCTATCTAAATCTATCTATTATCATCTATCTATCTAAATCTTTATATCTATCTATCTATCTATCTATCTATCTAAATCTATTTCATATCTATCTATCTATCTATCTATCTCTTTTCATATCTATCTATCTATCTATCTATCTATCTATCTATCTAAATCTATCTATCTATCTATTCCATCCTATCTATCTATCTATCTATCTATCTATATCTATCTAGAGATAGATATATCTATGTGATCTATCTTTCACAGAGTCATATCTATCTATCTAGATACCAATTTTAACTATATCTTTCATGACAGCCAGAGGTCACAGATACTTTCATGACAGCCAGAGGTCACAGATACTCCAAGGGGTCAGAGTGGAGGTTAGTCCGGTGCAAGGGTCTCGTTTCCCACAATCTAAAAAAAAGAAACCCGCAAGAATGACTTCAAAACCCGCGAAAATTTTTCATCCTTTAATAGTTGTGCTTACTTCAGTTTGTCACGTATATAAATGTAGAAAGAAAAGCGGAAAATGTTGATAAGATGGCGAGGGTCACAAAGCACTGCTTGGAGTCCCCGAGAAAGGCTTCCCCTCGGTTAGAGAGTTCGGAAGTAATGCGCCCCGACCCTGTGTAGAGGTTGTCTACCGACCCTGAAAATCATTTGATCCACCTGTGAGAATAATGTGGAATAATTTTAGTGTTCATATTCAAACTTGCAACACCACCCACGACTCAGAATCTCTGACAAATAGTCTGTCCCTATATAAATAACCCCCTCACTTTTTTTACTGGCACTCTGGGGGTGGGGAATAGTAGTAGTAGTAGTAGTAATAATAATAATAATAATAATAATAATAATATCTCAGAATGTTCGGAACTAAAAAAAAATGAATATAGCCACAGCCACAGACACAAGGTTGCGACATATGTGTACTGGAAGATATGCAAGAAGCACAAAATCGAAATCACTGAGAGATAGTGTGAGCACCAATCAGACACAGTTGCCCACAATTACGATGTAACTATCCTCCGGGACATGCCAATTCAAACTGACAGGGAAATAAAAACCAACAGACCTGATATTATCATAAAAGACAAGAAATTCAGCAAGTGCATGTTTATTGACATAGCAGTACCATCTGAGAGAAACACCTACATGAAAATTATTGAGAAATTGTCCAGATACAAGGACCTGGAAATCGAGGTTAACAGGATGTGGGGAATGAAGATCGAGACTGTACCAATAGTAACTGGCCTCGTGAGAAAAGGAATGGACAATTTTACTAAATGTACCATGCAACATCAATATAGAAATTGCCCAGAAGATCGCTTTATTAGGAACATCACATATACTAAGAAAAGTGCTACCACTTTAATGGCAATTCTCCTATAGGGCCTAAGGACCATAGTTTGGACACGGTTCTACAGAATACAAAGCAGGAAACATAACATACACAAATAATAATAATAATAATAATAATAATAATTTAAATACTGTAGGACAGGTCTTGTGTGAATATGCAATTTTAGCCTAGACTGACTATAAAACATAAGGATATGATCATGTTGTCAAAATAAATCATTGGAAGTTGTGTGAGAAGTAGAGTTTTCAGCGAGAAACTGAATTATTGCTATTTACGTCTTATCAACCTTTGTGGATTATTTGAAGCCGAAACATATTTATGATTGTAAGAATAATTCCTTTTTAAGAGAGAATATTGTATTAATAATTTTTGGGGAATAAGAAAAAATTGTTTCCGATACAAATTCCACTATTTAAGCCATAGTTGGAAGGGAGATTAATTCATACCTTTCCAGGGTGTATTTGCACGTAAGTGAATGTAATGAACCTGACTGCAATTCGAACTCGGGTCTCCGAGTTCTCATTCCCAGCGAGAAAATGTATAGTACAAGGATAAACCTGTGAAAGCCCTTGAGTTAGAAACATGGAAGAAATGGTAACACAACATATAGGACATATTGGTGCAAGATGCAATAGAAAATAAAGTGCCAATCATTGACCCATCTCGTCCTTTTGATAGAAGGATAGAGCAAAAGACCCATAGAGTTTGAACTCGCAAGGTTTTAGAAGCTGAAGAAGGTCAAATTTGAGACATGGATAAAAAAAAAAATTACATTTATTGCCCAGTGGAACTGTGAGAGAAAGGAAGCCTCTTAGGAACAGCAAGAATAACCCAGAAGTGATGGAAATTTAGTCAGAGTAAAATTGCATGATATTAAAGGCTATTGGTTGTCGCCTGTTATCCATAGATTAATTACCAGATATTATCTGAGAAAATATTAAAAGAAATATTAGTAGTAGTAGTAGCAATAACAGCACAATGATAATATTATTGCCAATGTAGAACTGCGCTTAAATTCATAAAGTCTAGGTACCATAAGGAAGAACTAGGAAGAATTACCATGGAAATATTTATAGAAAAGGTAGAGGGAAGCAACTTTACGGTGATCTAAAGCCGAGACGTCAGGTCAGCACCAATAATATTGCAGATTCGTCTTCGGAGCTTATCAAAAATATCTAATATGGCAGCAATATTCGAGTCAGGGGCGAATGGCAGACAAATAGATATGTATGATAGATAAAAAGAGAGAAAAATTGACTAGTACGACACAGAGAGCCAAGTTTCTTAAAAGCAAACCTAGCAATGTATTTTCATATTAAAATTAATATGCCATTCCTTGCCCCAATTAACAACATATCTTTTAACCTAAATGGCGGATGTGCAGAGATTGTAACAGTCGTACCATTTTCTTCCCGAGAACCACTGCCCTTTGGAACAGAATACCTAGAGGATATTTCCCAGATCAGTATAATCTTAAACTGTCCAAGTCTAGAGGCAACCGTTATCTTCATCTCTTATCCATATAAACTACCCCTTAAGGTAACCCTCTACCTCGAGTGGACCCCAGGCCTTGTACAGAGTGAACTTTACTGTAAAGAAAAACGTCCACATCTTACATCCTTTCAGACTCAAAGAATCAACGAGTAGATGCAAAGAAGTTTTCATACTGAGCCATTGCTTGAAATCTGACATCTGGGGAAGGATTTCTGGGTCAGCCTTGGAACTTTTCGGAAACACTCCTAGTAAGTCAATCAGTATTTAATAAAATTAAGTCGAAGATATCTCCAGTGCATTTCTGTAGAACAAAACATCATTAGTATCACATTTGTATTATACAGAAAACAGGTCTATGCTATTAGTAACGCTTGCCTTAATTTCTGAGCACACTTACCGGATAGAGGCGTGGGCTTTAAGGGCAGTAACCCAGGGGACATTGCTTACGAAAGGATTTTCAGTCATTAAGGGAAATCTTTTAATTTATCAATGATGAATCGAGATATAATAAGAACCGTAAATTGTTTATTAAAAAAAAGCACAGTTTTTATATATATGTATACACACACACAGAAAGATAGACATACATACATATACATATCTAAAATATTTTGTTGACTTGAACGTAAGTGTACTTTATATTTTTTAATTTTTGTGAACTTCAGTATTAAGATTTTATTATATCTATCTATCTATCTATCTATCTATCTATCTATCTATCTATCTATCTATTCCAGTCTGTTCATATCTATATAGATAGATATGAAAAGACTTAGACAGATAGACAGTTAGATAGATAGACACACAGATATGAAAAGGCATAGATAGATAGATAAAAATCGATAGATATATATATATATGATATATATATATATATATATGTGTGTGTGTGTGTGTGTGTGTGTGTGTTGAAATTGAAATAGATGGATAGAGAGATAGATATGAAAAGACTGAGATAGATAGATAGATAGATAGATAGATAGATAGATAGATAGATAGAAATGGGGAGCTAATTCGAATATGAGTATCCACTATAGTAATATTTTAGTAATAGATAGATAGCTAGATCTATCTATCTATCTATCTATCTATCTATCTATCTATCTATCTATCTATTACTTAAATGTTTCTATATTGGATACTCATATTCAAAATAGTTGCCCATTTTTACTTTTATTTTAAACAGTCTGCATGGCTCCCTGCCCATTTCAAATACAAGTATCCCCTATAATAATAACGTTTGAAGTAAAAAAAAAAATATCGGATTAAAAATCTATCCATTAACTGTTGTGTGAATTTCAATTTATTTCAGAGACTTTCTGTTTTTATTCGAAATATTTACAAATTCTTTTTTGTGTGAATTTTATTAAACGACTCGAGAATGCTTTGACATTGTATTTAAATACACACTCGTATAGTTATTCATTTTTATTCTGAATTTCATATATATTAAGATGTTTATGTTGTGTAAGAAATTGATAACCGCAAAAGAAGCACAATATTTTAAAGTTATTGAAACATAACAACGGAAAATTGTAAAAAAGTTGGGAACACATAAGAGGACAATAAAAACAAAACTGAGACAAAATGACATGATAAAAAGAAAAAGAAAAATGAGTTCAAAAATCCTTTCAGAAGAGACGTAAAAAACCCCCAAAAAACCTTAACTATGACATGCAAGAACAGGTAATTGACACCCCAAAAATATTCAAGGAAAATGGCGTAAACCGAATTATTATGAACATTGGCAAAAAGTTTGGCTTGGTTTGGTTTGTTTTAGGGCATATCAACCTCAATGGGTTATTTAATGCCAACAATTTGTTTATTGCTGGTAATATTTTTTTTTCTAAAAATATATAGCTGGTAATACATTTTTTTTTTTTTTAAATGTATTGTTGGTAATATTTTTTTTCAAAAATGTATTGCTGGAAAAAAAAAATAAAATAAAACTACCTCTGGTATTAAAACCTATTTTTACACTTTCATAGTGTTTTGACCCCAGTTTGGGGGTTAACTATTTGCTCACAGCTGGGACCCTAACAGGTGCTACCACCTCGGGTCAGGGTGGACCTGGGAACACCAGCAATTAAGATGTGGTTCCACGCTCCTCAAAGCCTCCTGATCAGACGTAGTTTATCGTCTTACCCAGGACGCGGATGTAGTTTATCGTCATACCGAGGACGGTTGGCAAAAGACAATGAATCAACTAAACTACCACCTTTAAGTGAATATCCGAAAGAGGAACGTGCAAGTTTGGCAAAGAATTACATGTGTATTTTTTAAATCTGTATCACGCCATGCAAGACAGTAAAGCAACTAAGACACAAGGGCTTAAAGTGTGTGAAGGACAGTAGATAGCGATTGGCATTGCCTTTAAATTTTTGGAGATTAAAGTTGGCTGGAAAACATGGAAACCGGAAGGGAGTTCCGCAAACGAGAAGTGCGAGAAAAGAAACTGTTAGCCTAGAACTTATGGCTATATATCTAGCCAGCTCAACTGTAAATTAATGAGATCTGGACGCCAGTGTAGCACTGCGTTTAAATTCATGAAGTCTTGCTACCATAGCGAAGAGCACACCCAAACAATTACCATGAAAATATTTATAGAAAATACTTTATTGCATTAGTTATTAAACAGTGATTTTAATTATGAATATAGAGCTACATTGGATTAAACTCATGGTTGTGTTTGATAGAAGTGGAGTAGTTTTATTGCATTAGTTATTAAACTGATTTTAATTATGAATATAGAGCTACATTGGAATAAACTCATGGTTGTGTTTGATAGAAGTGGAGTAATTTTAGGCAAACTAGGCAAAGAAGAAAATTGAAATATCTAAGAAGTTGTCTCACAGAGAACGGAAAATGTGACACAGAAATCCGAAAGCGTATTGGAATATCGAAAGATATCTTCCAAAAGCTAAGCAAAGTATTAAGAAACACGAAAATTAAGTCACAAACCAAAGAAAACAGAATTATACTGATATATAATATCAGCCCGCCTCAATGACAGTGAATATTGGACAATCTCATCCCAGATGAATTGATTCATTCATTGCTTCGTTTTCTACGGATTAATAAACCCTTTGCGGGTTATTTTAAAGCCAGAAAATATTTTTATATTGTAAGAATATTTTTTGAAGATAACGGTTTAGTGGTATGAGTCTTACTAATTAACCCATAACTAGGGAGAAGGGATGGACACATACCTTTCCCAAGTTTATTTGCGAATATAACGAACCCAATGGGAATTGGAACTCAGCTCCCTGATTAACAATTCCGACACATCCAAACTTACGGCTCATCACAGATGAAACAGAGAAATATGACTGAGAATATGGACTGAATATGCGAGGAACTTAGGGAAGATAGAAATGTTTAACTTCTCCAGCCAATAACTCATAAATAATGGACTATTCCGTTTTCATCACGTGGAAAGACGGAAGAGACAAATCAGAAACGCTACTTGGTTTCAGTGAGAAAAATAAGGATAGGAAGGAAGGAAGGATATAAAGGAAGGAAGGAAGGAATATAGAATGTTTAACGCCTCCTGTCATTCCCTCATACATAATTGACTATTCCGTTTTGATCGCGAGGAAAGACGGAAAAGACAAACCAGTGACGCTACTTGGTTTCAGTGAGAAAATAAAAGAAAGAAAGAAAGAAGGGAAGATAGACGTTTTTAACGTCTGTTTCAGTGAAATGGAAAATTTATCCTTGTAAAATCTTTTTCATTTGTACTCCCTTACTCTTTGGCACGTTTTCATTTATTCTTCCCCTAGTTATTATCTGTATAATTTTTTTAAATAGACGAAACGTAAAACAGACGTTGTTTTGCAAGATTATAAAAAAAAATCAGTTTAAATTTTTCTCTGAATTTTGAAACTTATATAGCTGCTTTTTTATTTGAATTACCGTTTTAGTTTACAAGAAAAACTTAAAAAAAACAAACTTCTTAACGTGCCTAGCTTGTTAAAATACATTTAAATAAATATCCATATATTATTATGTTTTTTTTCTTTTTAAAATGAGTTTAATTTACGCAAATTGTTTAAATCAATAAATAATTGTAAATGACGTCTAGAGATAACGACAATAGATAAAAAAAAATTCCTAATCAAAGTTAGTAATCTAAAGATAATTTTAA
>CAHIKZ030001314.1:975000-1042082 GCA_903632075.3 Acanthosepion pharaonis
ATGGCTGCTGCAGATACGATACGCTCAGTTGATACACCAAGGCTACGGAGAATATAAACAAGTGCTTCGGTCAGTGTCAGAGGAAAGATAAGCCACATCTTTAAGTGAAAACTGTGGGTGTTGGACACACACAGATACTCCTGAGCAGGAGTCAGCGACAGGGATTAGTTAGCCGCCAATCTGACGGTTGTGTCATTTTATATATATATATATATATATATATATATATATATATATACATACACACACACACAGAGGATGCGATGGGTAAATTGTCGCCATTTTATATTTTTAATTTGGCGCATGTGCGTTATTTGCTTTTTGTTTTGTCGACTGCCATGTATAGCAGACTCAGGTGGGCAACACCTGTGAGATAAAAAGCAACATGACGCAATTCACTCCGCCAGAAAACTTGAAAACTGTATGATTTATTGCTTGGCATTCGTGCCGGAATCTCCAATACGAACATTTCAAAATGTTTAGGTGTCAAACTGAGTGCGTAAAATAAAAAAAAAAGGAATGAAACTAAGACATTATTCAATCACAAATGCTTCTAATTCCGTTCATGGATGAAATATCTTACGGATACTATGGCCTTAAGAAAAAAAACAATTTTTCGATGAATAATAAATTTTTAAAATAATTGTTCTCATTTTCTAAACATTTTAATTAGAATAATGTATAAACTTTAAAACTTTTAAAATTCTGTTTTAATTTGAATTAGCCAAGTGATATCGTACGCCTCCCTCACGTTTTTGTTTTATAATTTCCCGCTTGACCTTAAAGGTAATCATATGTTTCGGCTTTTCAGCACTGCTATTTACACTGACTTTCTTCGGACCCATGTTGTCATTAATTGCAAAAAAATAGGTGTTGTGGGGGGAACAAAAACAAAGACAGAGATTCTTCCAGAGTGAGGTGAACACGTGTACTGCGAGTGGAAATACTCTCGAAGATTGGCGCTTACTAGCCAACTTAACAGAAACTCGCTCCTATCTCAGAATTCAATTCGTATATCAAGGCAAAATATCGGTGGAATTCCAGTTCATATCTAAAAACAACTCGTCTGTCGGTACGCTCGTATCTCAAGGCATACATTTAAGGTATACTATAGTCGTGGCTTAAAGTGCTCGATATCAGCGATAGAGCATATGTAAATGCAAAAGCGACGACAGTAAGTTTTATGCCTATGCACAATCGTCAAGACACACACACACACACACACATACATCTCTCATCTCTATATATATATATATATATATATATATATATATATATATATATATATATATATATATATATATATATATATATATATATATATTCATTTGTATGGTTATTAGTTTGTAACCCTGGGTTTCACACTTTTGCGATCATCAGACTTACTGGTTTATTTTTTAAAAAGTGGATCTATTTCTGCTGTTTTGTGTTTGATTATTTGTGTCTGGTGGAGGGGGGAATTTTCTTCTGTGCTTGTTTGGGATGACACTCTCACATACATAGACACACACACACACATATACATATATATATATATATATATGTATCTCACGCCGACAGTTCAACTTTTTTCTTACACCAAAGGATATATATGTATTTGTATTTGAACATGTACATTTATTTATATTTATCCATTTTTACATATATATATATATATATATATATATATATATATATATATATATATATATATATATATATATATATATAGAGAGAGAGAGAGAGAGAGAGAGAGAGAGAGAAGAGAAAAATTTTTTATTGTTTGAAATGTCCAAACATATGAATATATAGCACATCTTCTTAACTAGGATTCCTCGAGTGCGATAGTTGATTGGCCAATAGACGTGATATACACCACTTAAAATAAAGAAAAAAACAATACGGCGTCTACTTCAAATACGAGCATCCACTAAGAATAACGTTTGAATTAATAAAAAAAGTCAGATTAAAAATATAACCATTAATAATTCTTTTGAAATATATAACGATTCAATGACGTAAAATTTCTGAAGATTATTAATGTTCACTTTCAAAATTATCCACTATTTTAATATCTCATCAGATTGGGCTAACATCCACAGCATTATATTCATTATGTCAGCACGAGAAAAAAAATAGCAGGCCGTCCTGTCCCATTTGAACTCGAAACAGCTGCCTTATGGCAGACTTACTTTGAAGTACAAGACGAATTTCGCTCTGAAGTCAGTATGGAGTTGGTATTTACTAAGCTTCGCTAAGTTTAGGCATAAATCATCAAGTAAGGGAGAACCAGTGGAGAGTTTGGCTTAGTTCTGGTACAAATCTGAATGTGGGGAACGAAATCACTACTCAGCTAACCATTATACCACGCCAAGGCAGTCGATTTTTTGTTATTCATGTGTGAAAGAACGAGAAATGTGCTTCGAATTTGGCAGTCCAGACTCTGCGGGATATTTGTGTCTGTGTGACTGTTTACTGTAGTCTTCCATTTCTTTCTTTCTTTCTTTCTTTCTTTCTTTCTTTCTTTCTTTCTTTCTTTCTTTTTTTTCGTTTAAACAAGGAAAAGTTTCTTACTTTAGTCTTCAATTTCTTTGTTTGTTTGTTTGTTTCTTTCTTTCTTTTACATCGTGTAAAATAGTTCTTTGTTTGTTTCTTTTTCTTCAATTTCTTTGTTTCTTTCTTTCTTTCTTTCTTTTACATCGTGTAAAATAGTAAGGAAAGTTCGCTTACTTTAGTCTTCAATTTCTTTGTTTGTTTGTTTCTTTCTTTCTTTCTTTTACATCGTGTAAAATAGTAAGGAAAGTTCGCTTACTTTAGTCTTCAATTTCTTTCATTCTTTCTTTCTCTTCAGTGTGTAAAAATAGGAAGAAAATACCGTTTCCTTTAGTCTTCCATTTGTTTGTTTGTCTGTTTCTTTCTTTCTTTCTTTCTTTTACATCGTATAAAAATAGTAAGGAAAAATCGTTTACTTTAGTCTTCCATTTGTTTGTTTCTCTCTTTCTTTCTTTCTTTCTTTCTTTCTCTTCCAATGTGTAAAAATATCTGGCTGGAAGGAAAGTTCTTGCGTTGTCGAGAACATTAAATTTATTTAGTAACTGCGGGAACCATCGTTCTAATCATATATTTAAAATGTGTCTGTGTGCGCGTTTAGAGAATTGCTGTCAGTTCAAACTCTCTGATTACTGGCTGTTTACAGCGAAGATTTTACCGGCATTTCTGCCTGAATTTTTGAGATGAGAAATTATCATTATTATCCAATCAGCTCAGGGTTTAAAAAAAAAAAAAAAAAAAAAAAAAAAAAAAACGGGTCGGGGGCGTTCTATTTTTAGTTTTCACTTTATGTCCAAGTTCTGGGAAAAGTAATGGGTCAGAGATATTAACAGGGCATCCTTTGTCAGGTTGCGAGCGGTTAAAGTTAACTTGTTTATATTCTATACTTTTCTATGCGTCATGTTTTTTGAGGACGTGAGCGATAACGTTCCTCCACAACTTCCTGTCTTATAATGTTCTAAATAACTTTTGATCTTTTACGATCCTTGTCTTACCATCCATTCACCTAAATTCGTGGAGTAGTTAACCCTACATATATGTTTTTACAGCGAGGTACGCTCAGTACAAGGCCCAGGAGCTACTCGAGGTAGAGGGTTACAGAGTAAGAGGCACAGTTTATGTAGTAATATAATGGTTAACCCTAGACTTGAACTGGTTAAAATTGTAGTGATCGGGAAAGCATCCTCTTGGGAGTCAGTTCCACAGAGAGTGGTTCGCTGGAAGAAGCTGTTCGAGTGGAACTTACATCTCATCAATGGAATGCGAAGGGAATGGGGGGTCGCTAAAATGTGCATAACATGGTGGGTGTTAGTCATGAAGGTTAGAACTCGTGGAACTAAGGAATGTAGTTCGTCTGAGCACTTGTCATGGAAGTGGCGATAGAGTATTGAGAGGCTGGTGGCATTCCGTCTGTGAGAGAGAGGTTGTAGGGCGGAAAATAATTTGTTACCCACAAGGACACGGAGCCCGCTTTTGAACTCTATCGAGACTTGAAACTACGGACTGGGCATCTCCTGCCCAAATTTGAGAGCTATACTCCATTTTAGGCCTGATCTGGCTCTTGTAAAAAGTACAGAATAGCACGAGGAGTCAGGTACTTGCTGGAGAGGCATTTTTCTGCATCTTTAGCGATGGATCGTATCTACGAATTCCCCAAGTGGTCGGGGGGTTGAGTTTAAGGCTCAGCAGTCGCTCAAGACACGGCGACTCCCTGAAGGAGCATCCGTTTATCGTAATGCGTGATCCGATCGGCGATAATGGAATCTAACTAGTTTGGTTTTCGAGGCATTGAATGTAACCAGCCAGTTGTTGTCCCCTACTGAGATGTTAGAGCTGAACCAGAAGAGA
Organism: Acanthosepion pharaonis; assembly: GCA_903632075.3. Classification (NCBI taxonomy): domain Eukaryota; kingdom Metazoa; phylum Mollusca; class Cephalopoda; order Sepiida; family Sepiidae; genus Acanthosepion; species Acanthosepion pharaonis. The sequence goes on from CAHIKZ030001314.1 coordinate 979,378, forward strand.
AATCCGCTATCAATCTCTGGTCACCTAGGGTTTTGGAGGTGCACACATATATCGTAGTATCATCAGCATAGATAGATATTCACAAATGGTCGGAGTAAAGATTTTCCAAGCGTAGCTTAGATGTGCCACAAGGCCGAAAGCATAGGGCATCCAGTGAGGATCGAACTCACTTTACAGCAGTAACTAAAGACGAGCTTGCTAACCATTACACCAGGCCGAGGTGCCCTACAAATACTCATACTCATAGATAGATCATTTATTTAAAGTAAAAATAGGATTGGCCTGAGAAGCGATCCCTGGGGGACGCTTGTGTTGATTGCTCGGGCACCAGAAGACCGGTTGTTGACAACTATCTTCAGAGACCTACACGTTAATGATGGTAGTGGTGGTAATAGTAGTGGTAGTGATGATGTTAAGTTTAGTAATATTGGCGTTTGTATTAGTAGTATCTATGGTGGTGGTGGTAGTATTCGTAGTGATGATGGTGGTGCTAGTGGTAGTAGCAATGGTGGTATTACTACAATTAGTAGTAATAATGGGGTGGTGGTAGTACTAATAGTGATCGTGGGTGTGGTGCTAGTGGTAATAAATATTAGTGTTGAAGGTGTATTTAGAGCTTCTTGATAAATTCCAAAAAAGAATCGATGATGTTATTGGTCCTGATCTGGCATCTCGGCGTCAGTCAAGTACAAATATTTACTCAGTGACTTAAGTATAAAGACACTTATAGACTTACCTATAGACTCAACTATAAACACATTTTTTATATAGACTCAAGCATACATCCAACTTATGTTTACTTATAGACACAAAAACAAAATCTTTCAATATTTACTTATAGACTCAAGTATAAAGACGACAAATTCTTGTATCTATAGAGTCAAGTATAAATACTCAAGTATGCTTTACTCAAGCATACATCCAACTAATGTTTACCTATAGACATAAGTATAGACCCTATCAATTTTTATTTATAGACTCAAGTATAAAAATGATCAATATTTACCTATAGAATCAAGTACAAAACCCCTCGTTTTTTTGTCTAGACCCATGCATACATCGGGCTAATGTTTAAATATAGACGCAAATATAAACGCTGACAATATTTTCCTATAGCCTCAAGTATAAACACGACCATTATTTAACTGAAATAGAAGAAAAATAAAGTAATAAAAAATAGGATTTCCATATAGTAAGTAAAACTTAAAGGAATATTCCAAAGTTTGCAACCTGTTTTACCCAGAATGCGTCAAGGATTAAGCTGCCAGCAAATAAATAATCTCGTAGCTGAGGTAGTTGCGTATTTATCATCAGCGCTAACTAACCAAATTTAGTTAACATCTTTGAGCGATTTGAAGTTGAGTGATATTTGTGAACACATATTTTGCTAGGCCAGAGTGTCTCAAATCTTTTTTTGCTCGCGTACCCCTTTGTAGGAGTTATGGTGGAGTAATTGAGAAATCGGACAGCTGAGTTCGAATTCCACTCGAGTTTAGTATATTGACTTAGGAGCTAATACCCTTGGGAAAGGTATGAATCCATCTCTTCTACCCCTCCCTTAAAATTGCAGAACAGACTGGGTCCTGTATTCTTGGGTGGCCACCGGTCTGGTAGATGGACAAATCTGAATTCAAAATCAGCCTAGAGAGGGTAATGTTTCATTAGGGTGCCTTGCCAAAGAAACGCCACTTCTTCTATGGCTGCAGTACATGAGGTGCCCCTACGATCCTAATGGGTTGTTATTCTGAACTGTGTTTATATAGCTTTATGGATTCTGTACACAAAAAAAAAGTATGGAAACTAGTGAGTTCATTATATGCTGGTACGACTTACAGGCTGTAAATTATGGTAGTGACTTCCTCGTTTGATTAAAACCCAGTATGAGATCAGTTGAATACAGGCTCTTTATTATCCATCAAACTCAAGACGCAAGGTTCACGAGAGTTTAAACGCGGATAATTAACTTAGAAATGCCGCTACAGAATGCTTGACTTTTGAATACCAGTTTGTTCAACACGAGGGCGGGCAGATCACGCATCCTACAGTTCACGTGCACTTTCAAACAGTATGCGCCCTAGCTTCGTAACTCTTGCTAAACGTTCAACGTTCCGTGTTACCGTGCTCAAGGACAAATGTGCTGAACGTTCCGAACTAGACTTGAGAATGATGACACGAAGTGGGGGTCTCTTCAAGACGTTAGCAACCATTACTCACCGCAATTTCCTGTCCTTCATGTCTCTTAGTAAATTTTGTCTTTTTGCCATCGATTTACGCAAGTACGTTAGGTAGGTGATGCGCTGTTTTCCTCGGTCCCTCTTGCCTTCAATATGTCTTGTGAGTGTCAAATTCTCCAAGCCTTCTTTTCTCACAATGATTTCTAAAAAGTTCCACTGTCTCTTTCTTTTCTGAAATTAAGTATAAGTGATTTTTTTTATTTCCATTTTGTCTAAAACTTCGCCGTTGTTCACATGTTGTGTCCATAGCATTCTCAGCATCCTTCTGTAGAACTACGCTTCTGTTGCTTCAAGTTTGTTTATCTTTAAGGAGATTTTCAGTATTCACAGAACATCCTATAGAACATCGTTTCTCAACCGGGGTTCCCTGGAACCCTAAGGTTCTGCAAAAGGTCCCCAGGGGTTCCGTGAGAACAGATGAGATAAGCTAATGCATTTCTGACTTTTTATTTAATTTCATATACGTAATCTTACTAAACACGCACAATATATTCTTGGTTATTATAATATTGACTTGATTTACTTTATGTCTTTTCAACATTGGCATTGAAGGATAAGAAAAAAAAAAAAAATTGATACAGCAATTATGTTTTCCTTCTGTTTACATTTTTATTATAGGTATACAATATTAGTTACTTATGTTTATTTTTTACGTTTGAGTTTAGAATTTTTTTTTTGTGTGAATGAAAACTCCCTGATGAACAGTATGAATTTTATTTAGCACTAGCAGTAGAGCCCGGCGTTGCCCGGGGATGTAACAGTAAGAGATAGATCAAGTATCGACCATCATAAAGACTGAAAAATAAAATTGACAAAGGTTATTGTTTAAGGTTGACGGACACGCATGTCTTAATTAGTTTATTTTTTTATTTTTTGGGTTTTTTTTTTACGAATTGGTCAAACCCAAACATCAAACAAAAACATTGTTTTCAATCGTTATGAGTCTATCGATTGAATAGAATTTTATTATAAACAATTGTCTTGTAAATGGAATTTTAAAATCATTCTGAATGTAAAAATAAAGAAAAAAGTGTGCAAGACAATAAGAAACACTACCTGCCAAAAAAAAGTGAAGTTTTGTTGAAATCGGTTGAAAAATATAGGAAATCCGATCCCATATATAAACGAACACACACACAAACAAACAACCTGGGTTTTATAATAAGTATAACTCGATATGAGTTGTCCCCGTTGCATTCTGGCGACAGAATCGTATTTTATCGTGTTTTCAAATTGATTTCGTGCAAAAGCAATTGTGTTTTCCAATTTTTGGCGCTGTCAGAACCACCGCAAGGTAATTTTACGCAGTCCTGTGAAGTTTTGTTGAAATCGGTTGAAAAATGTAGGAAATCCGATCCAATATATAAACACACACACACACACACACACACACACACACACACACACACACACACACACACACACACACACACACACACACACAATCTGCGTTTTATAATAAGTAAGATTACTGAAAAATTTGACAAAGAAGTATTAATTTTTCCTTAAACCAGTTATTCAAAATTATATACTATGATATTTACCACGTGAACTACGATGAAAATAAAATGAGAAAGATATGGTATAACATTTTGTTTTTTTCTCAGGGATTTCTTGAGGCATGCAGTTTATTTTAAGGGTTATGCAAGGGTAAAAAAAGTAGAGAATTGCTGATATAGAAGGACCTATATTACATTAGTAAGGTTTGTCTTTTCATTATTACTCTCACTCCATTTATACAGGCTTGTTAGGTAAGTTATTTTCTGATTTCATCTGTCCCTTCAATATGTCCTGTGAGTATCAAATTTCCCAAGCCCTCTTTCCTCACTATGTTTTCTAAAAATTTAACTATCTCTTTCTGATGTTAAGTATAGGTGATCTTTCTGTTTCCATTTTCTCTAAAACGTCACTGTTGCTCACATATTGTGTCTATGGTATTCTCAGCATCCTTCTCTACAACCACATTTCTGTTGTCCTAAGTCTCTTCTTCATAGGTGAGGAAATTTTCCCGCATTCACCGATATATAAGAGGGCCGATATTGCATAACATTATAGTACTCCTTTCTTTGTTTCTTTCGGAATTTTTTTTCTGTTTTTTAATACATTGCTTAACTTCTGCATGTCATCTTTCGATATCCCAGTCCGCCTTTGAATAGTGGTGAACCAAAAAACGTCGATAGTTGAGTTACAGGGAAATAGCTGAGACATCCGGAAGAGGGATGGCACGTGGAACTAGAAAAATCCCCCCGGTGGACGAAAAAAAGGGCTCGGTTCGAAATTGCAATCACCTGAAGAAGGCCGGAGCGTACAACGGCTTTGACGTTGTGAATCTGGAAAGAAGATGAGGATAACAGATGTAAATAACGCAAGTAATCATAATACCTCATCTCAGAGATATAGGCAGAGACCCAGAGACGACGAATGCTTTGCCTCTAGACGTAACAATACACCCGAGGAATGTTTACTACTAGTCAAGTATTAAGCTTTAAAATAACCTGAAAACGCTTGAAAAGCCGTAAAAAACAAATCAATCAATACCAGAAATATACTGTAACGGCTGCAGTATAGACTGTGGCACTAACGAGTTGCGGGACTCTTAACGTCAATCATAACAAAGGGCAAAGTACCAAGAGAGCGAGGAAGTAGATCACGTTCGCGTATAGGTGTACGCGTACCTTGGTTTGCGTAATTCTGTGTTAGATCATCCGATAACGCATATAAATTATTTAATGCCGAAACCTGATTAACTTGCAAATGCTCGATAACAACCAGAGAGATGATTTCTATAGCACAGCCATCAAAAAAAGTTTGGTCATTAAGAAGTGGAGTGGGATGGGAAATTTTCAGTAACAACTCGCTGTGATATATTTCCCTTCAAAATCTTCTTTTATGTGCCTTGTCCCCTCAATAGTAAGCGATCATGGCCCTCCATATCTTCCTGCTCCTTGTAGCTCTTAATAAGTTTTGTCTTTCTTTTTAATTCCTCCTAAATCCTGTTGTGCCATCCATTTACTCAAGCTCATCAAGTGCGTTACGCGCTGCTTTTCTTTGTCCCTCTTTCCCTCAATCTGTCCTGTGAGTATTAGATTTTCCAAGCCCTCATTCCTCATTACGTGCCCCAGAAATTTCAACTGCATCTTCTTGATGTTAAGTATAAGCTTTTCTTTTTATTTCCATTTTATCTAAAAATTTTGGCTCCGGGGTATGGCTCCGGGGCCAACAGTCTAACTCTCTGCTTTCGAGCGGAGAGGAACCCGGACGAGGCTCCACCGAAGAGCAGAGTCTCGTTCGGGGTGGTTGACTGCCCCTGAACCCGTTTATGCGGGTTCAAAGAGGGAATATTTTTGGCCGAGCCTACGGGCTCGGAAATCCCACGTTAAACCCGGCCTTGTGCCATATGTAACCCTCGTTGTGGGGGGGTAGCTAAATATCATTTTATCCAAAACACCGTCTTTGCTCGAATGTTCAGTCCATGGTATGCTCAGCATATTTCTGTAGAACCATATTTCTGTTGCTTCAAGTGTTTAGAACCATATTTCTGTCTCTTCAAGTTTTTCCAACGCTGGATTTTATAGGTAGATCTGACGTCTTAATTTCGAAGACTGATTTAAAATAATCCTTCAAATCTATTTTCATCGGATTGACCTTTGGGCGGAGCGTAGAATACGCCGACTGCACGACGTGTAGAGAGGTAAACTTTTTTTTTTTAATACGGAGATAATTACCGGGTGGATGCTTGCGGGGGTATAAACAAGATTTTTTTTTTACCTGTAGATACAGGTCTGAACACGGCCAATGTTTACCTATAATGACTTACTACTCGTTTCCGGATATACCTGTCCTCAAATGAGGCTAGACAAGCCTTGTTGCAGCCTCCTGCTAAGGAACATTGATGAATTCAGAAATTTTATTTACTAATCGTCACAAAGTGGAAAATTAATAGCGATGATCATTAATATATGCCAAAGACGAGCTTCTTTGAATGAATATATGAACGACAAAAAAAAAAAAATAAATAAAACGTAAAAGTGATTTTCATACTTGGATAAAAGCGCCAAAAAAAATAAATAAAATTTCTGAGACTATTGGTGCCCAAATTCTCTTTAGTGATGATTTTTCCTTTATATTATTCCTTAAAGTATTTAGTATCCAACCCACGAGGATTAACACGCCAATTTTTTAATCGTTTATCTCCAGTTTTTACGAAACATTTGCCCTTCGGCAAAGCTTCCCCGGACGTCCGTTCCTCTCGGCTAACGCAAAGAGTTCGACAGACGTCGCTTACAGTCAAACACTGTATCACAACTCAGGTAGACTCTGAGGTCTTACCCTCTCGGTCTTACTGTATATTGTTAGAATTGCTCTATTTTATTATGGGCGGACTTTAGGCTAGCTACCGGGGAGGGCTCTTGGGCCTTCGTCCTTTTCTCTTTAGCGTCCTGTGTACTTCCTATGTTATAACAATTTAAAAATAATAAAATCTTTATTCGAAACCTTTATTCGGCAAAATCTTTCTTCGTATACGCAACCAATCTCCGTAGTTTGTTTACATTTATTTTGCGCGCAATTTTTATTTTCGTTTAAAATCACCGTTTTTATGTTCCCTTCACATTAAGGCGTTCTTAAAAGACATTAGGGAACCCGTACTATGTGATATTTCGAATACGTCACAGTACGCATGTCAGAAAAAAAAAAAAAACATATGAGCAATGTACGGTGTAATTAGACGAATTCAATTGCAACGAAAAGCGAAATTAAAGTCAAACCTTTAATAAAGAATTGTTTTTTTTTTAAACCTTTCACGCAATTCGATATTTAAGTTTAACTTTAAATGAGTCATCTATTTAGTTTTTAATCGTGTTTAAATACAGTAGTTACTATCTCTTACTTCAGGTTATTTATGATTCGCCGAGATCGAAAAACGGACGGACGGACACACGTACACTGTGTTTTATTCATATAAATTATTGTTTTAATCTCTTATTAATACACTCCTCAAATATTTTAGGTTATGGATCAATTATAACACATTTAGTATAGGAGAGAAGGAAATTGAACATAGAACAGGTTATGACAAAGGTATCTTCGCCCAACACCAAAAAAAAAAAAAACAAAAAAAAACTCTGATCTTAAATAGCCTCGTCAGATCAAGATATTCATACGGATGTCATGCCTGGCTTTTTGAGATATATAAACTGTCAACTGTATACAACCACATTCTCAGATCAATGGTTAAAAATGGCTTTAAGTGAGTGAAGGCTGTGGGTTTCGGCAAAGATCATGTTTTTTTCAGACATTGTTGACTGGCGCTACAGAATCACAAACAAAGAACTGTACCAGATAACAGAAACTACATCACTTGAGGACGTCCAACAGCAACAATTGGAAAAAGCATTAAGAGCGACTGAACTTGGAAAACCTGTTTTCCTGAAATATTGTTTTAAGAGAAAGATTTTATAAATTTCAACCGACTGCAGTACTGGTTGCTCGGTCAATAAATTCCAAATGTTTCCTTATTGGGAAACGGATAACATTGCCATTAACATTACCAATAAGAAGGAATAATTCTAAACAAAGTATATGGTTATAATTGTTCTATTTTATTCTTTTAAAGTAAGGCCGAATTTTTTTATTGTATTAGATTGGTGCTAAAATAATGACGTATTTTTACCTATTTTTTAACGTCAAAAAACGACATTCTTACGTCATTATTTTTGCACCAACCTAATAGTATGCTATTAATAACACCTTGTATTTTATTAATTGTAGCTTAAAGGCCGGATTCTGTGCTGGCTTTGAAGATAGCTCCTGCAAAGCGGTAAAATGGACGGCACCTCTGATCCAGCTTAGAAAATAAATTTTGAAGAAATAACTTTGGATTCCTCAATTCATTCAATGGAATTTCAAAACCTAACTTTAACTCTGATTCGGGTTATAAGTCTAATTCTGGCAGAAAAGTGAGTTCTTCAAATCACGAACTCCGTGTATCTTCAATTGGGTTGAGTTCTTCAAATCACGAACTCCATGGAACTTCAACTGAGTTGAGTTCTTCAAATCACGAACTCCATGGAACTTCAACTGAGTACTTCAAATCACGAACTCTGTGTATCTTCAATTGAGTTGTGTTCTTCAAATCACGAACTCTGTGTATCTTCAATTGAGTTGTGTTCTTCAAATCACGAAATCCGTGGAACTTGAACTGAGTTGAGTTCTTCAAATCACGAACTCTGTGTATCTTCAAATTGAGTTGTGTTCTTCAAATCACGTGGAACTTTCCGTGGAACTTGAACTGAGTTGAGTTCTTCAAATCACGAACTCTGTGTATCTTCAATTGAGTTGTGTTCTTCAAATCACACTTGAAAGTTGAGTGGTATCTTCAATTGAGTTGAGTTCTTCAAATCACGAAATCCTCTTGAACTGAGTTGAGTTCTTCAAATCACGAAGTTGTGTATCTTCAATTGAAATGTTCTTCAAATCACGAAATCCGTGGAACTTGAACTGAGTTGAGTTCTTCAAATCACGAACTCTGTGTATCTTCAATTGAGTTGTTCTTCAAATCAAATCCTGTGGAACGAACTGAGTTGTGTTCTTCAAATGGAACTTGAACTGAGTTGAGTTCTTCAAATCACGAACTGTCTTGTGTTAGTTCTTCAAATTGAACTCTGTATCTTCAATTGAGTTGTGTTCTTCAAATCACGAAATCCGTGGAACTTGAACTGAGTTGAGTTCTTCAAATCACGAACTCTGTGTATCTTCAATTGAGTTGTGTTCTTCAAATCACGAAATCCGTGGAACTTGAACTGAGTTGAGTTCTTCAAATCACGAACTCTGTGTATCTTCAATTGAGTTCTGTTCTTCAAATCGAACGAATCTTCAATTGAGTTGTGTTCTTCAAATTGAACTGAGTTGAGTTCTTCAAATCACGAACTCTGTGTATCTTCAATTGAGTTGTGTTCTTCAAATCACGAAATCCGTGGAACTTGAACTGAGTTGAGTTCTTCAAATCACGAACTCTGTGTATCTTCAATTGAGTTGTGTTCTTCAAATCCACGAAAGTTGAGTTCCGTGGAACTTGAACTGAGTTGAGTTCTTCAAATCACGAACTCTGTGTATCTTCAATTGAGTTGTGTTCTTCAAATCACGAAATCCGTGGAACTTGAACTGAGTTGAGTTCTTCAAATCACGAACTCTGTGTATCTTCAATTGAGTTGTGTTCTTCAAATCACGAAATCCGTGGAACTTGAACTGAGTTGAACTGTTCTTCAAATCGAAACGAAACCGTGGAACTTGAACTGAGTTGAGTTCTTCAAATCACGAACTCTGTGTATCTTCAATTGAGTTGTGTTCAATTCAAATCACGAAATCCGTGGAACTTGAACTGAGTTGAGTTCTTCAAATCACGAACTCTGTGTATCTTCAATTGAGTTGTGTTCTTTCGAAAAACTTGAACTCACGAACTCTGTGTATCTTCAATTGAGTTCTGTTCTTCAAATTGAAATCCGTTGAACTGTTGAGTTCTTCAAATCACGAACTCTGTGTATCTTCAATTGAGTTGTGTTCTTCAAATCACGAAATCCCCTTGTGGAGTTCTTTGAACTCTTGAGTTGAGTTCTTCAAATCACGAACTCTGTGTATCTTCAATTGAGTTGTGTTCTTCAAATCACGAAATCCGTGGAACTTGAACTGAGTTGAGTTCTTCAAATCACGAACTCTGTGTATCTTCAATTGAGTTGTGTTCTTCAAATCACGAACTCTGTGTATCTTCAATTGAGTTGTGTTCTTCAAATCACGAAATCCGTGGAACTTGAATTGAGTTGTGTTCTTCAAATCACGAAATCTGTGGAACTTGAATTGAGTTGAGTTCTTCAAATCATCCGAACTCTTCAATTATCTTCAATTGAGTTGTGTTCTTCAAATCACGAAATCCGTGGAACTTGAACTGAGTTGAGTTCTTCAAATCACGAACTCTGTGTATCTTCAATTGAGTTGTGTTCTTCAAATCACGAAATCTGTCTGTGAGTTGAGTTCTTATCTTGATCTTCAATTGAGTTGTGTTCTTCAAATCACGAAATCCGTGGAACTTGAACTGAGTTGAGTTCTTCAAATCACGAACTCTGTGTATCTTCAATTGAGTTCTGTTCTTCAAATCACGAAATCCGTGGAACTTGAACTGAGTTGAGTTCTTCAAATCACGAACTCTGTGTATCTTCAATTGAGTTGTGTTCTTCAAATCACGAAATCCGTGGAACTTGAACTGAGTTGAGTTCTTCAAATCACACGTAACTTCTTGAGTTGTGTTCTTTCAACGAAACTGTGTTCTTCAATTGAGTTCTGTTCTTCAAATCACGAAATCCGTGGCACTTGAACTGAGTTGAGTTCTTCAAATCACGAACTCTGTGTATCTTCAATTGAGTTGTGTTCTTCAAATCACGAAATCTGAAATCTTCAATTGAGTTGTGTTCTTCAAATCACGAATCTGTAACTTGAACTGAGTTGAGTTCTTCAAATCACGAACTCTGTGTATCTTCAATTGAGTTGTGTTCTTCAAATCACGAAATCCGTGGAACTTGAACTGAGTTGAGTTCTTCAAATCACGAACTCTGTGTATCTTCAATTGAGTTCACGAACTCTGTGTTCTTCAAATCACGAAATCCGTGGAACTTGAACTGAGTTGAGTTCTTCAAATCACGAACTCTGTGTATCTTCAATTGAGTTGTGTTCTTCAAATCACGAAATCCGTGGAACTTGAACTGAGTTGAGTTCTTCAAATCACGAACTCTGTGAACTTCAATTGAGTTGTGTATCTTCAATTGAGTTGTGTTCTTCAAATCACGAAATCTGTGGAAACTTCAATTGAGTTGAGTTCTTCAAATCACGAACTCTGTGTATCTTCAATTGAGTTGTGTTCTTCAAATCACGAACTCTGTGTATCTTCAATTGAGTTGTGTTCTTCAAATCACGAAATCCGTGGAACTTGAACTGAGTTGAGTTCTTCAAATCACGAACTCTGTGTATCTTCAATTGAGTTGTGTTCTTCAAATCACGAAATCCGTGGAACTTGAATGGAACTCGAACTGAGTTGAGTTCTTCAAATCACGAACTCTGTGAGTTGTGTTCTTCAAATTGAGTTGAGTGAGTTCTTCAAATCACGAACTCTGTGTATCTTCAATTATCTTCAATTGAGTTGTGTTCTTCAAATCACGAAATCCGTGGAACTTGAACTGAGTTGAGTTCTTCAAATCACGAACTCTGTGTATCTTCAATTGAGTTGTGTTCTTCAAATCACGAAATCCGTGGAACTTGAACTGAGTTGAGTTCTTCAAATCACGAACTCTGTGTATCTTCAATTGAGTTTGTTCTTCAAATCACGAAATCGTGGAACTTGAACTGAGGAAATTGAACTGTGTTGAGTTCTCTTCAAATCACGAACTCTGTGTATCTTCAATTGAGTTGTGTTCTTCAAATCACGAAATCCGTGGAACTTGAACTGAGTTGAGTTCTTCAAATCACGAACTCTGTGTATCTTCAATTGAGTTGTGTTCTTCAAATCACGAACTCACGAACTCTGTGTATCTTCAATTGAGTTGTGTTCTTCAAATCACGAAATCCGTGGAACTTGAACTGAGTTGAGTTCTTCAAATCACGAACTCGAAATGAACTCTGTGTATCTTCAATTGAGTTGTGTTCTTCAAATCACGAACTCTGTGGATCTTGAATTGAGTTGAGTTCTTCAAATCACGAAACTGTGGATCTTCAATTGAGTTGTGTTCTTCAAATCACGAACTCTGTGTATCTTCAATTGAGTTGTGTTCTTCAAATCAAATCACGAACTGAGTTGTGTTCTTCAATCACGAACTCTGTGTATCTTCAAGTTGTGTTCTTCAAATCACGAACCTGTGTATCTTCAATTGAGTTGTGTTCTTCAAATCACGAACTCTGTGGAACTTGAATTGAGTTGAGTTCTTCAAATCACGAACCTGTGTATCTTCAATTGAGTTGTGTTCTTCAAATCACGAACTCTGTGGATCTTCAATTGAGTTGAGTTCTTCAAATCACGAACTCTGTGTATCTTCAATTGAGTTGTGTTCTTCAAATCACGAACTCTGTGTATCTTCAATTGAGTTGTGTTCTTCAAATCACTTGAAAGTTCTTCCGTGGACTCTGTGTATCTTGAACTGAGTTGAGTTCTTCAAATCACGAACTCTGTGTATCTTCAATTGAGTTGTGTTCTTCAAATCACGAAATCCGTGGAACTTGAACTGAAGTTCTTCTCACGAACTCGTGTATCTTCAATTGAGTTGTGTTCTTCAAATCACGAACTCTGTGTATCTTCAATTGAGTTGTGTTCTTCAAATCACGAAATCCTGTGTATCTTCAATTGAGTTGTGTTCTTCAAATCACGAACTCTGTGTATCTTCAATTGAGTTGTGTTCTTCAAATCACGAAATCCGTGGAACTTGAACTGAGTTGGAGTTTGAGTTGAGTTCTTCAAATCACGAACTCTGTGTATCTTCAATTGAGTTGTGTTCTTCAAATCACGAATCTTCAATTGAGTTGTGTTCTTGTGGAACTTGAACTGAGTTGAGTTCTTCAAATCACGAACTCTGTGTATCTTCAATTGAGTTGTGTTCTTCAAATCACGAACTCTGTGTATCTTCAATTGAGTTGAGTTCTTCAAATCACGAACTCTGTGGATCTTCAATTGAGTTGAGTTCTTCAAATCACGAACTTCTGTGTATCTTCAATTGAGTTGTGTTCTTCAAATCACGAACTCTGTGTATCTTCAATTGAGTTGTGTTCTTCAAATCACGAACTCTGTGGATCTTGAACTGAGTTGAGTTCTTCAAATCACGAACTCTGTATCTTCAATTGAGTTGTGTATTTGGTCTTCAATTGAGTTGTGTTCTTCAAATCACGAAACCGTGGAACTTGAACTGAGTTGAGTTGAGTTCTTCAAAGTTGTGTTCTTCAAACGAAAATCTGTGTATCTTCAATTGAGTTGTGTTCTTCAAATCACGAACTCTGTGTATCTTTGAATTGAGTTGTGTTCTTCAAATCACGAACTTCAATCACGAACTGTGTATCTTCAAACTCAAATCACGAACTCTGTGATCTTGAGTTGAGTTGTTCTTCAAATCACGAATCCGTGTGAACTTGAATTGAGTTGAGTTCTTCAAATCACGAACTCTGAGTTGTGTATCTTCAATTGAGTTGAACTGTTCTTCAAATCACGAAATCCTGTGGAATCTTCAATTGAGTTGAGTTCTTCAAATCACGAACTCTGTGTATCTTCAAAGTTGTGTTCTTCACGAAACCGTGGAACTTGAACTGAGTTGAGTTCTTCAAATCACGAACTCTGTGTATCTTCAATTGAGTTGTGTTCTTCAAATCACGAAACTCTGTGAAATCTTCAATTGAGTTGAGTTCTTCAAATCACGAACTCTGTGTATCTTCAATTGAGTTGTGTTCTTCAAATCACGAAATCCGTGGAACTTGAACTGAGTTGAGTTCTTCAAATCACGAACTCTGTGTATCTTCAATTGAGTTGTGTTCTTCAAATCACGAATCTGTGGAACTTGAATTGAGTTGAGTTCTTCAAATCACGAACTCTGTGGAACTTCAATTGAGTTGTGTTCTTCAAATCACGAACTCTGTGTATCTTCAATTGAGTTGAGTTCTTCAAATCACGAACTCTGTGATCTTCGAACTGGAACTTGTGTTGATCTTCAAATTGAGTATCTTCAATTGTGTTCTTCAAATCACGAAATCTGTGGAACTTGAATTGAGTTGAGTTCTTCAAATCACGAACTCTGTGTATCTTCAATTGAGTTGTGTTCTTCAAATCACGAACTCTGTGTATCTTCAATTGAGTTGAGTTCTTCAAATCACGAACTCTGTGTATCTTCAATTGAGTTGTGTTCTTCAAATCACGAACTCTGTGGATCTTCAATTGAGTTGAGTTCTTCAAATCACGAACTCTGTGTATCTTCAATTGAGTTGTGTTCTTCAAATCACGAAATCTGTGGAACTTGAACTGAGTTGAGTTCTTCAAATCACGAACTCTGTGTATCTTCAATTGAGTTGTGAGTTGTTCTTCAAATGTGGATCTTCAATTGAAGTTCTTCAAATCACGAACTCTGTGTATCTTCAATTGAGTTGTGTTCTTCAAATCACGAAATCCGTGGAACTTGAACTGAGTTGAGTTCTTCAAATCACGAACTCTGTGTATCTTCAATTGAGTTGTGTTCTTCAAATCACGAACTCCTGTGTATCTTCAATTGAGTTGTGTTCTTCAAATCACGAAATCTGTGGATCTTCAATTGAGTTGAGTTCTTCAAATCACGAACTCTGTGTATCTTCAATTGAGTTGTGTTCTTCAAATCACGAACTCTGTGTGATCTTCAATTGAGTTGTTGTTCTTCAAATCACGAACTCTGTGTATCTTCAATTGAGTTGAGTTCTTCAAATCACGAACTCTGTGTATCTTCAATTGAGTTGTGTTCTTCAAATCACGAACTCTGTGGATCTTCAATTGAGTTGTGAGTTCTTCAAATCACGAACTCTGTGGATCTTCAATTGAGTTGAGTTCTTCAAATCACGAACTCTGTGTATCTTCAATTGAGTTGAGTTCTTCCAAATCACGAACTCCGTGGAATCTTCAATTGAGTTGAGTTCTTCAAATCACGAACTCTGTGTATCTTCAATTGAGTTGTGTTCTTCAAATCACGAAATCCGTGGAACTTGAACTGAGTTGAGTTCTTCAAATCACGAACTCTGTGTATCTTCAATTGAGTTGTGTTCTTCAAATCACGAACTCTGTGATCTTCAATTGAGTTGAGTTCTTCAAATCACGACTCTGTGGATCTTCAATTGAGTGTGTATCTTCAATTGAAGTTGTGTTCTTCAAAGTTGTGTTCACGAAATCCGTGGAACTTGAACTGAGTTGAGTTCTTCAAATCACGAACTCTGTGTATCTTCAATTGAGTTGTGTTCTTCAAATCACGAACTCTGTGTATCTTCAATTGAGTTGTGTTCTTCAAATCACGAACTCCGTGGAACTTGAACTGAGTTGAGTTCTTTCTTCAAATCACTGTGTATCTTCAATTGAGTTGTGTTCTTCAAATCACGAACTCTGTGTATCTTCAATTGAGTTGTGTTCTTCAAATCACGAACTCTGTGTATCTTCAATTGAGTTGTGTTCTTCAAATCACGAACTCGTGGAACTTGAACTGAGTTGAGTTCTTCAAATCACGAACTCCTGTGATCTTCAATTGAGTTGAGTTCTTCAAATCACGAACTCTGTGTATCTTCAATTGAGTTGTGTTCTTCAAATCTTGAACTGAGTTGAGTTCTTCAAATCACGAACTCCTGTGTATCTTCAATTGAGTTGTGTTCTTCAAATCACGAACTCTGTGTATCTTCAATTGAGTTGAGTTCTTCAAATCACGAACTCTGTGTATCTTCAATTGAGTTGAGTTCTTCAAATCACGAACTCTGTGTATCTTCAATTGAGTTGTGTTCTTCAAATCACGAACTCTGTGTATCTTCAATTGAGTTGTGTTCTTCAAATCACGAAATCCGTGGAACTTGAACTGAGTTGAGTTCTTCAAATCACGAACTCTGTGTATCTTCAATTGAGTTGTGTTCTTCAAATCACGAACTCTGTGTTCTTCAAATCACGAATTGAGTTGTGTTCTTCAAATCACGAACTCTGTGTATCTTCAATTGAGTTGAGTTCTTCAAATCACGAACTCTGTGTATCTTCAATTGAGTTGAGTTCTTCAAATCACGAACTCTTGTGAGTTGAGTTCTTCAATTGAGTTGAGTTCTTCAAATCACGAACTCTGTGTATCTTCAATTGAGTTGTGTTCTTCAAATCACGAAATCTGTGGAACTTGAACTGAGTTGAGTTCTTCAAATCACGAACTCTGTGTATCTTCAATTGAGTTGTGTTCTTCAAATCACGAACTCTGTGGAACTTGAACTGAGTTGAGTTCTTCAAATCACGAACTCTGTGTATCTTCAATTGAGTTGTGTTCTTCAAATCACGAACTCTGTGGATCTTGAATTGAGTTGTGTTCTTCAAATTCAAATCACGAACTCTGTTGTATCTTCAATTGAGTTGAGTTCTTCAAATCACGAAATCCGTGGATCTTCAATTGAGTTGAGTTCTTCAAATCACGAACTCTGTGGATCTTCAATTGAGTTGTGTTCTTCAAATCACGAACTCTGTGTATCTTCAATTGAGTTGTGTTCTTCAAATCACGAACTCCGTGGAACTTCAATTGAGTTGAGTTCTTCAAATCACGAACTCTGTGTATCTTCAATTGAGTTGTGTTCTTCAAATCACGAATCCCTTGAATTGAGTTGAGTTCTTCAAATCACGAACTCTGTGTATCTTCAATTGAGTTGTGTTCTTCAAATCACGAAATCCGTGGAACTTGAACTGAGTTGAGTTCTTCAAATCACGAACTCTGTGTATCTTCAATTGAGTTGTGTTCTTCAAATCACGAACTCTGTGTATCTTCAATTGAGTTGTGTTCTTCAAATCACGAACTTGAACTGAGTTGTGTTCTTTCACGAACTCTGTGATCTTTGAGTTGAGTTCTTCAAATCACGAACTCTGTGTATCTTCAATTGAGTTGTGTTCTTCTTCAAATCAATTGAGAAATCACGAACTCTGTGATCTTCAATTGAGTTGTGTTCTTCAAATCACGAACTCTGTGTATCTTCAATTGAGTTGTGTTCTTCAAATCACGAACCTGTGGAACTTGAATTGAGTTGAGTTCTTCAAATCACGAACTCTGTGTATCTTCAATTGAGTTGTGTTCTTCAAATCACGAACTCTGTGGATCTTGAATTGAGTTGAGTTCTTCAAATCACGAACTCTGTGGATCTTGAATTGAGTTGAGTTCTTCAAATCACGAACTCTGTGTATCTTCAATTGAGTTGTGTTCTTCAAATCACGAAATCTGTGGAACTTGAACTGAGTTGAGTTCTTCAAATCACGAACTCTGTGTATCTTCAATTGAGTTGTGTTCTTCAAATCACGAAATCCGTGGAACTTGAACTGAGTTGAGTTCTTCAAATCACGAACTCTGTGTATCTTCAATTGAGTTGTGTTCTTCAAATCACGAAATCCGTGGAACTTGAACTGAGTTGAGTTCTTCAAATCACGAAACCTGTGGATCTTCAATTGAGTTGTGTTCTTCAAATCACGAAATCTGTGTATCTTGAATTGAGTTGAGTTCTTCAAATCACGAACTCTGTGTATCTTCAATTGAGTTGTGTTCTTCAAATCACGAAATCTGTGGAACTTGAATTGAGTTGAGTTCTTCAAATCACGAACTCTGTGTATCTTCAATTGAGTTGTGTTCTTCAAATCACGAACTCCGTGGAACTTCAATTGAGTTGAGTTCTTCAAATCACGAACTCTGTGTATCTTCAATTGAGTTGTGTTCTTCAAATCACGAAACTTGTGGAACTTGAACTGAGTTGAGTTCTTCAAATCACGAACTCTGTGTATCTTCAATTGAGTTGTGTTCTTCAAATCACGAAATCCGTGGAACTTGAATTGATCACGTTGAGTTCTTCAAATCACGAACTCTGTGTATCTTCAATTGAGTTGTGTTCTTCAAATCACGAACTCTGTGGAACTTCAATTGAGTTGAGTTCTTCAAATCACGAAACTCTGTGTATCTTCAATTGAGTTGTGTTCTTCAAATCACGAACTCTGTGGAACTTGAACTGAGTTGAGTTCTTCAAATCACGAACTCTGTGTATCTTCAATTGAGTTGTGTTCTTCAAATCACGAAATCCTGTGGAACTTGAATTGAGTTGAGAGTTCTTCAAATCACGAACTCTGTGTATCTTCAATTGAGTTGTGTTCTTCAAATCACGAAATCTGTGAATCTTCAATTGAGTTGAGTTCTTCAAATCACGAACTCTGTGGAACTTGAATTGAGTTGAGTTCTTCAAATCACGAATTCTGTGTTCTTCAAATCACGTATCTTCAATTGAGTTGTGTTCTTCAAATCACGAACTCTGTGTATCTTCAATTGAGTTGTGTTCTTCAAATCACGAAATCCGTGGAACTTGAACTGAGTTGAGTTCTTCAAATCACGAACTCTGTGTATCTTCAATTGAGTTGTGTTCTTCAAATCACGAAATCCGTGGAACTTGAACTGAGTTGAGTTCTTCAAATCACGAATCTTCAATTGAGTTGAGTTCTTTCACGAATTGAGTTGAGTGTTCTTCAAATCACGAACTCTGTGTATCTTCAATTGAGTTGAGTTCTTCAAATCACGAACTCTGTGTATCTTCAATTGAGTTGAGTTCTTCAAATCACGAACTCTGTGTATCTTCAATTGAGTTGTGTTCTTCAAATCACGAACTCCGTGGAACTTCAATTGAGTTGAGTTCTTCAAATCACGAAACCGTGGAACTTGAATTGAGTTGAGTTCTTCAAATCACGAACTCTGTGTATCTTCAATTGAGTTGTGTTCTTCAAATCACGAAACTCTGTGGAACTTGAATTGAGTTGAGTTCTTCAAATCACGAACTCTGTGTATCTTCAATTGAGTTGTGTTCTTCAAATCACGAACTCTGTGGAACTTCAATTGAGTTGAGTTCTTCAAATCACGAACTCTGTGTATCTTCAATTGAGTTGAGTTCTTCAAATCACGAACTCTGTGTATCTTCAATTGAGTTGAGTTCTTCAAATCACGAACTCTGTGTATCTTCAATTGAGTTGTGTTCTTCAAATCACGAAATCCGTGGAACTTGAACTGAGTTGAGTTCTTCAAATCACGAACTCTGTGGATCTTCAATTGAGTTGTTCTTCAAATCACGAACTCTGTGTATCTTCAATTGAGTTGTGTTCTTCAAATCACGAACTCTGTGGATCTTGAACTGAGTTGAGTTCTTCAAATCACGAACTCTGTGTATCTTCAATTGAGTTGAGTTCTTCAAATCACGAACTCTGTGTATCTTCAATTGAGTTGTGTTCTTCAAATCACGAAATCCGTGGAACTTGAACTGAGTTGAGTTCTTCAAATCACGAACTCTGTGTATCTTCAATTGAGTTGTGTTCTTCAAATCACGAACTCTGTGTATCTTCAATTGAGTTGTGTTCTTCAAATCACGAACTCCTGTGTATCTTCAATTGAGTTGTGTTCTTCAAATCACGAACTCTGTGTATCTTCAATTGAGTTGTGTTCTTCAAATCACGAAATCCGTGGAACTTGAACTGAGTTGAGTTCTTCAAATCACGAACTCTGTGGATCTTCAATTGAGTTGTGTTCTTCAAATCACGAAATCCGTGGAACTTCAATTGAGTTGAGTTCTTCAAATCACGAAACTGTGTATCTTCAATTGAGTTGTGTTCTTCAAATCACGAAATCCGTGGAACTTGAATTGAGTTGAGTTCTTCAAATCACGAACTCTGTGGATCTTCAATTGAGTTGAGTTCTTTCAAATCTTCAATTGAGTTGTGTTCTTCAATTCACGAAAGTTGAGTTGAGTTCTTCAAATCACGAACTCCGTGGAACTTCAATTGAGTTGAGTTCTTCAAATCACGAACTCTGTGTATCTTCAATTGAGTTGTGTTCTTCAAATCACGAAATCCGTGGAACTTGAATTGAGTTGAGTTCTTCAAATCACGAACTCTGTGTATCTTCAATTGAGTTGAGTTCTTCAAATCACGAACTCTGTGGATCTTCAATTGAGTTGATTTCTTCAAATCACGAACGAACTTGAACTGAGTTGAGTTCTTCAAATCACGAACTTCAATTGAGTTGTGTCTTCAAATCACGAACTCTGTGTTCTTCAAAATCGTGAAATCACGAAACTTCAATTGATCTTCAATTGAGTTGTGTTCTTCAAATCACGAACTCTGTGGAACTTCAATTGAGTTGAGTTCTTCAAATCACGAACTCTGTGTATCTTCAATTGAGTTGTGTTCTTCAAATCACGAAATCCGTGGAACTTCAATTGAGTTGAGTTCTTCAAATCACGAAAACTGTGTATCTTCAATTGAGTTGTGTTCTTCAAATCACGAACTCTGTGGAACTTCAATTGAGTTGTGTTCTTCAAATCACGAACTCCGTGGATCTTCAATTGAGTTGTGTTCTTCAAATCACGAACTCTGTGTATCTTCAATTGAGTTGTGTTCTTCAAATCACGAACTCCGTGGAACTTGAATTGAGTTGAGTTCTTCAAATCACGAACATCTGTGTATCTTCAATTGAGTTGTGTTCTTCAAATCACGAAACTGTGGAACTTGAATTGAGTTGAGTTCTTCAAATCACGAACTCTGTGTATCTTCAATTGAGTTGTGTTCTTCAAATCACGAACTCTGTGGAATCTTCAATTGAGTTGTGTTCTTCAAATCACGAAATCCGTGGAACTTGAATTGAGTTGAGTTCTTCAAATCACGAACTGTGTATCTTCAATTGAGTTGAGTTCTTCAAATCACGAAACTCTGTGGAACTTCAATTGAGTTGTGTTCTTCAAATCACGAAACCGTGGAACTTCAATTGAGTTGTGTTCTTCAAATCACGAAACTCTGTGGAACTTCAATTGAGTTGAGTTCTTCAAATCACGAAAACTTCTTGAACTGTTGAGTTCTTCAATTGAAGTTGTGTTCTTCAAATCAAAAACGAAACCTGTGGAACTTCAATTGAGTTGAGTTCTTCAAATCACGAACTCTGTGTATCTTCAATTGAGTTGTGTTCTTCAAATCACGAAATCCTGGAAAGTTCTTCAAATCACGAACCTGTGTATCTTCAATTGAGTTGTGTTCTTCAAATCACGAAATCCGTGGAACTTGAATTGAGTTGAGTTCTTCAAATCACGAACTCTGTGTATCTTCAATTGAGTTGTGTTCTTCAAATCACGAACTCTGTGTATCTTCAATTGAGTTGTGTTCTTCAAATCACGAAACCGTGGAACTTGAACTGAGTTGAGTTCTTCAAATCACGAACTCTGTGTATCTTCAATTGAGTTGTGTTCTTCAAATCACGAACTCTGTGTATCTTCAATTGAGTTGTGTTCTTCAAATCACGAAATCCGTGGAACTTGAATTGAGTTGAGTTCTTCAAATCACGAAGTTGAGTTCTGTGTATCTTCAATTGAGTTGTTCTGTTCTTCAAATCACGAACTCTGTGGATCTTCAATTGAGTTGTGTTCTTCAAATCACGAACCTGTATCTTGGAACTTGTTCTTCAAATCACGAAACTGTGGAGTTGAGTTCTTCAAATCACGAACTCTGTGTATCTTCAATTGAGTTGAGTTCTTCAAATCACGAACTCTGTGTATCTTCAATTGAGTTGTGTTCTTCAAATCACGAAATCCGTGGAACTTGAATTGAGTTGAGTTCTTCAAATCACGAACTCTGTGTATCTTCAATTGAGTTGTGTTCTTCAAATCACGAACTCTTGTGTGTTCTTCAATTGAGTTGAGTTCTTCAAAAATCCGTGGAACTTGAAGTTGAGTTCTTCTGTGAAATGTGTATCTTCAATTGAGTTGTGTTCTTCAAATCACGAACTCTGTGTATCTTCAATTGAGTTGTGTTCTTCAAATCACGAACTCTGTGGAACTTGAATTGAGTTGAGTTCTTCAAATCACGAAATCACGAACTTCTCTGTGGATCTTCAATTGAGTTGTGTTCTTCAAATCACGAACTCTGTGTATCTTCAATTGAGTTGTGTTCTTCAAATCACGAAATCCGTGGAACTTGAATTGAGTTGAGTTCTTCAAATCACGAACTCTGTGTATCTTCAATTGAGTTGTCTTCTTCACGAAATCCACGAAATCCGAACTCTGGAACTTCAATTGAGTTGAGTTCTTCAAATCAAATCTTCAATTGAGTTGTGTTCTTCAAATCACGAAACTGGAACTGTGTTGATCTTCAATTGAGTTGAGTTCTTCAAATCACGAACTCTGTGTATCTTCAATTGAGTTGTGTTCTTCAAATCACGAAATCCGTGGAACTTGAACTGAGTTGAGTTCTTCAAATCACACGAACTTCAATTGAGTTGTGTTCTTATCTTCAATTGAGTTGAGTTGTTCTTCAAATCACGAACTCTGTGTATCTTCAATTGAGTTGTGTTCTTCAAATCACGAAACTGTGTAACTTCAATTGAGTTGTGTTCTTCAAATCACGAACTCTGTGAACTTCAATTGAGTTGTGTTTCAAATCCACGAAACCGTGGAACTTGAATTGAGTTGAGTTCTTCAAATCACGAACTCTGGATCTTCAATTGAGTTGTGTTCTTCAAATCACGAACTCTGTGTATCTTCAATTGAGTTGTGTTCTTCAAATCAAAATCGTGGAACTTGAACTGAGTTGAGTTCTTCAATTCACGAACTCTGTGTATCTTCAATTGAGTTGTGTTCTTCAAATCACGAAATCTGTGGAACTTCAATTGAGTTGAGTTCTTCAAATCACGAACTCTGTGTATCTTCAATTGAGTTGTGTTCTTCAAATCACGAACTCCGTGGATCTTCAATTGAGAAGTTGAGTTCTTCAAATCACGAACTCTGTGGATCTTCAAGTCACGAACTCACTTGAACTGTGTATCTTCAATTGAGTTGTGTTCTTCAAATCACGAACTCTGTGTATCTTCAATTGAGTTGTGTTCTTCAAATCACGAAATCCGTGGAACTTGAACTGAGTTGAGTTCTTCAAATCACGAACTCTGTGTATCTTCAATTGAGTTGTGTTCTTCAAATCACGAACTGTGGAACTTGTGAGTTGAGTTCTTCAAATTGAGTTGATTTCTTCAATTGAGTTGTGTTCTTCAAATCAAACCGTGGAACTTGAATTGAGTTGAGTTCTTCAAATCACGAACTCTGTGTATCTTCAATTGAGTTGTGTTCTTCAAATCACGAAATCCGTGGAACTTGAATTGAGTTGAGTTCTTCAAATCACGAACTGTGAACTTCAATTGAGTTGTGTTCTTCAAATCACGAACTCTGTGTATCTTCAATTGAGTTGTGTTCTTCAAATCACGAACTCTGTGGAACTTCAATTGAGTTGAGTTCTTCAAATCACGAACTCTGTGGAACTTCAATTGAGTTGTGTTCTTCAAATCACGAACTCTGTGGATCTTCAATTGAGTTGAGTTCTTCAAATCACGAAATCTTCAATTGAAAATCGTGGAACTTCAATTGAGTTGAGTTCTTCAAATCACGAACTCTGTGGATCTTCAATTGAGTTGTGTTCTTCAAATCACGAAACTTCAATTGTGGAGTTCTTCAAATTGAGTTCAATTTCTTCAAATCACGAACTCTGTGGAACTTCAATTGAGTTGAGTTCTTCAAATCACGAACTCTGTGTATCTTCAATTGAGTTGAGTTCTTCAAATCACGAACTCTGTGTATCTTCAATTGAGTTGAGTTCTTCAAATCACGAAATCCGTGGAACTTCAATTGAGTTGAGTTCTTCAAATCACGAACTCTGTGGATCTTCAATTGAGTTGTGTTCTTCAAATCACAAAATCCGTGGAACTTGAATTGAGTTGATTTCTTCAAATCACGAACTCTGTGGATCTTCAATTGAGTTGTGTTCTTCAAATCACAAAACTTGAGTGGTTCTTCAAAACTTCAATTGAGTTGTGTTCTTCAAATCACGAAATCCTGTGGAACTTCAATTGAGTTGAGTTCTTCAAATCACGAACTCTGTGTATCTTCAATTGAGTTGTGTTCTTCAAATCGAAACGTGGAACTTCAATTGAGTTGTGTTCTTCAAATGGAACTTGAACTTGAATTGAGTTCTTCAAATCACGAACTCTGTGTATCTTCAATTGAGTTGTGTTCTTCAAATCACGAACTCCGTGGAACTTCAATTGAGTTGAGTTCTTCAAATCACGAAGTTGTGTTCTTCAAATGGAACTTCAACTTGAGTTGAGTTCTTCAAATCACGAACTCTGTGGATCTTCAATTGAGTTGTGTTCTTCAAATCACGAACTCTGTGGAACTTCAATTGAGTTGTGTTCTTCAAATCTTCAAAAACTTCAATTGAGTTGTGTCTTCAAATTGAAACTGTGAATCTTCAATTGAGTTTCTTCAAATCACGAACTCTGTGGATCTTCAATTGAGTTGTGTTCTTCAAATCACGAAACCGTGGAACTTCAATTGAGTTGAGTTCTTCAAATCACGAACTCTGTGTATCTTCAATTGAGTTGTGTTCTTCAAATCACGAAACCGTGGAACTTCAATTGAGTTGAGTTCTTCAAATCACGAAACTCTGTGGAACTTCAATTGAGTTGTGTTCTTCAAATCACGAACTCTGTGGATCTTCAATTGAGTTGTGTTCTTCAAATCACGAAATCCGTGGAACTTGAACTGAGTTGAGTTCTTCAAATCACGAACTCTGTGTATCTTCAATTGAGTTGTGTTTCTTCAAATCACGAAATTGAGTGTGTTCTTCAAATTGTATCTTCAAAGTGTAATTGAGTTGAGTTCTTCAAATCACGAACTCTGTGGATCTTCAATTGAGTTGTGTTCTTCAAATCCACGAAATCCGTGGAACTTCAATTGAGTTGAGTTCTTCAAATCACGAAACTCCGTGGAACTTCAATTGAGTTGAGTTCTTCAAATCACGAACTCTGTGTATCTTCAATTGAGTTGTGTTCTTCAAATCACGAAATCCGTGGAACTTCAATTGAGTTGAGTTCTTCAAATCACGAACTCTGTGTAACTTCAATTGAGTTGAGTTCTTCAAATCACGAAAACCGTGGAACTTGAACTGAGTTGAGTTCTTCAAATCACGAACTCTGTGTATCTTCAATTGAGTTGTGTTCTTCAAATCACGAACTCTGTGTATCTTCAATTGAGTTGTGTTCTTCAAATCACGAAACCGTGGAACTTGAATTGAGTTGAGTTCTTCAAATCACGAACTCTGTGTATCTTCAATTGAGTTGTGTTCTTCAAATCACGAACTCTGTGGATCTTCAATTGAGTTGTGTTCTTCAAATCACGAAATCCGTGGAACTTGAATTGAGTTGAGTTCTTCAAATCACGAACTCTGTGGATCTTCAATTGAGTTGTGTTCTTCAAATCACGAACTCTGTGTATCTTCAATTGAGTTGTGTTCTTCAAATCACGAAATCTGTGGAACTTGAATTGAGTTGTGTTCTTCAAATCACGAACTCGTGGATCTTCAATTGAGTTGAGTTCTTCAAATCACGAAATTGAGTTGTGTTGTCGAAATCTGTGGACTTGAATTGAGTTGTTCTTCAAATCACGAACTCTGGATCTTCAATTGAGTTGAGTTCTTCAAATCACGAACTCCTGTGTATCTTCAATTGAGTTGTGTTTCTTCAAATCACGAACTCTGTGGAACTTCAATTGAGTTGAGTTCTTCAAATCACGAACTCTGTGGAACTTCAATTGAGTTGTGTTCTTCAAATCACGAACTCTGTGGATCTTCAATTGAGTTGTGTTCTTCAAATCACGAACTCTGTGGAACTGAGTTGAGTTCTTCAAATCACGAAGTTGATCTTCTTGAGTTGTGTTCTTCAAAAATCTCTGTGATCTTCAATTGAGTTGTGTTCTTCAAATCACGAAATCTGTGGAACTTCAATTGAGTTGAGTTCTTCAAATCACGAACTCTGTGTATCTTCAATTGAGTTGTGTTCTTCAAATCACGAAATCCGTGGAACTTGAATTGAGTTGAGTTCTTCAAATCACGAACTCTGTGTATCTTCAATTGAGTTGTTCTTCAAATCACGAACTCTGTGTATCTTCAATTGATCTTCAATTGAAGTTGTGTTCTTCAAATCACGAACTCTGTGTATCTTCAATTGAGTTGTGTTCTTCAAAATCACGAACTTTGAATTGAGTTGTGTTCTTCAAATCTTCTTCAATTGAGTTGAGTTCTTCAAATCACGAACTCTGTGGAATCTTCAATTGAGTTGTGTTCTTCAAATCACAAACTCCGTGGAACTTCAATTGAGTTGAGTTCTTCAAATCACGAACTCTGTGGATCTTCAATTGAGTTGAGTTCTTCAAATCACGAACACCGTGGAACTTCAATTGAGTTGAGTTCTTCAAATCACGAACTCTGTGGATCTTCAATTGAGTTGAGTTCTTCAAATCACGAACTCTGTGGAACTTCAATTGAGTTGATTTCTTCAAATCACGAACTCCGTGGAACTTGAATTGAGTTGAGTTCTTCAAATCACGAACTCTGTGGAACTTCAATTGAGTTGTGTTCTTCAAATCACGAACTCGTGTATCTTCAATTGAGTTGTGTTCTTCAAATCACGAACTCCGTGGAACTTCAATTGAGTTGTGTTCTTCAAATCACGAACTCTGTGGATCTTCAATTGAGTTGAGTTCTTCAAATCACGAACTCCGTGGAACTTCAATTGAGTTGTGTTCTTCAAATCACGAAATCCGTGGATCTTCAATTGAGTTGTGTTCTTCAAATCACGAACTCTGTGGAACTTCAATTGAGTTGAGTTCTTCAAATCACGAACTCTGTGGATCTTCAATTGAGTTGTGTTCTTCAAATCACGAACTCTGTGTATCTTCAATTGAGTTGTGTTCTTCTTCAAATCACGAAACAGTTCTTCGTGGAACTTCAATTGAGTTGAGTTCTTCAAATCACGAACTCTGTGTATCTTCAATTGAGTTGTGTTCTTCAAATCACGAACTCTGTGATCTTCAATTGAGTTGTGTTCTTCAAATCACGAAATCCGTGGAACTTGAATTGAGTTGAGTTCTTCAAATCACGAACTCTGTGTATCTTCAATTGAGTTGTGTTCTTCAAATCACGAACTCCGTGGAACTTGAACTGAGTTGAGTTCTTCAAATCACGAACTCTGTGTATCTTCAATTGAGTTGAGTTCTTCAAATCACGAACTCTGGAACTTCAATTGAGTTGTGTTCTTCAAATCACGAACTCTGTGGAACTTCAATTGAGTTGAGTTCTTCAAAAACTCCGAAATCTGTGTATCTTCAATTGTGTTCTTCGAATTGAGTTGTTGTTCTTCAAATCACGAACTCTGTGGATCTTCAATTGAGTTGAGTTCTTCAAATCCCAACGAACGTGGAACTTCAATTGAGTTGAGTTCTTCAAATCACGAACTCTGTGGATCTTCAATTGAGTTGTGTTCTTCAAATCACGAACTCCGTGGAACTTCAATTGAGTTGAGTTCTTCAAATCACGAACTCTGTGTATCTTCAATTGAGTTGTGTTCTTCAAAAAACACGTGGAACTGTCAATTCAGTTGATTTTTCAAATTCAAACACTGTGGAACGAATTGAGTTGTGTTCTTCAAATTGAAGTCTGTGATCTTCAATTGAGTTGTTTCTTCAAATCACGAACTCTGGATCTTCAATTGAGTTGTGTTCTTCAAATCACGAAATCCGTGGAACTTCAATTGAGTTGAGTTCTTCAAATCACGAACACCTGTGTATCTTCAATTGAGTTGTGTTCTTCAAATCACGAACTCTGTGGAACTTCAATTGAGTTGAGTTCTTCAAATCACGAACTCTGTGGAACTTCAATTGAGTTGTGTTCTTCAAATCACGAAACTCTGTGGAACTTCAATTGAGTTGTGTTCTTCAAATCACGAAATCCGTGGAACTTCAATTGAGTTGAGTTCTTCAAATCACGAAAACTCCGTGGAACACGAATTGAGTTGAGTTCTTCAAATCACGAACTCTGTGTATCTTCAATTGAGTTGTGTTCTTCAAATCACGAAACCGTGGAACTTTGAACTGAGTTGATTTCTTCAAATCACGAACTCTGTGTATCTTCAATTGAGTTGTGTTCTTCAAATCACGAACTCTGTGGATCTTCAATTGAGTTGTGTTCTTCAAATCACGAAATCCGTGGAACTTGAACTGAGTTGAGTTCTTCAAATCACGAACTCTGTGTATCTTCAATTGAGTTGTGTTCTTCAAAATCACGAACTGAGTTGTGTTCTTCAAATCACGAACTCTGTGTATCTTCAATTGAGTTGTGTTCTTCAAATCACGAACTCTGTGGATCTTCAATTGAGTTGTGTTCTTCAAATCACGAACTCTGTGTATCTTCAATTGAGTTGTGTTCTTCAAATCACGAACTCTGTGGATCTTCAATTGAGTTGAGTTCTTCAAATCACGAACTCTGTGGATCTTCAATTGAGTTGTGTTCTTCAAATCACGAACTCTGTGGAACTTCAATTGAGTTGTGTTCTTCAAATCACGAACTCTGTGGAACTTCAATTGAGTTGTGTTCTTCAAATCACGAACTCTGTGGATCTTCAATTGAGTTGTGTTCTTCAAATCACGAAATCCGTGGAACTTCAATTGAGTTGAGTTCTTCAAATCACGAACTCTGTGTATCTTCAATTGAGTTGTGTTCTTCAAATCACGAACTCTGGATCTTCAATTGATCTTCGAATTGAGTTGTGTTCTTCAAATCACGAAATCGTGGAACTTGGAAGTTGAAGTTGATCTTTCTTCAAATCACTGTGTGGAACTTGAACTGAGTTGAGTTCTTCAAATCACGAACTCTGTGTATCTTCAATTGAGTTGTGTTCTTCAAATCACGAAACTTGAACTGAGTTGAGTTCTTCAAATTGAGTTGTGTTCTTCAAATCAACGAACTCTGTGGATCTTCAATTGAGTTGTGTTCTTCAAATCACGAACTCTGTGTATCTTCAAACTTCAAATCACGAAATCTTGGAACTTTGAACTGAGTTGAGTTCTTCAAATCACGAACTCTGTGTATCTTCAATTGAGTTGTGTTCTTCAAATCACGTTCTTCAAATCACGAACCTGGATCTTCAATTGAGTTGTGTTCTTCAAATCACGAACTCTGTGTATCTTCAATTGAGTTGTGTTCTTCAAATCACGAAATCCGTGGAACTTGAACTGAGTTGAGTTCTTCAAATCACGAACTCTGTGTATCTTCAATTGAGTTGTGTTCTTCAAATCACGAACTCTGTGTATCTTCAATTGAGTTGTGTTCTTCAAATCACGAAACCGTGGAACTTGAACTGAGTTGAGTTCTTCAAATCACGAACTCTGTGTATCTTCAATTGAGTTGTGTTCTTCAAATCACGAACTCTGTGTATCTTCAATTGAGTTGTGTTCTTCAAAAATCACGTGGAACTTGAACTGAGTTGAGTTCTTCAAATTGAGTTGTGTTCTTCAAATCACGAACACCTGTGGATCTTCAATTGAGTTGAGTTCTTCAAATCACGAACTCTGTGTATCTTCAATTGAGTTGTGTTCTTCAAATCACGAAATATCTTCAATTGAGTTGTGGACTCTTGAATCTTGAGTTGAGTTCTTCAAATCACGAACTCTGTGTATCTTCAATTGAGTTGTGTTCTTCAAATCACGAACTCTGTGTATCTTCAATTGAGTTGTGTTCTTCAAATCACGAAATCCGTGGAACTTGAACTGAGTTGAGTTCTTCAAATCACGAACTCTGTGTATCTTCAATTGAGTTGTGTTCTTCAAATCACGAACTCCGTGGAACTTGAACTGAGTTGAGTTCTTCAAATCACGAACTCTGTGTATCTTCAATTGAGTTGAGTTCTTCAAATCACGAACTCTGTGTATCTTCAATTGAGTTGTGTTCTTCAAATCACGAAATCCTGTGGAACTTGAATTGAGTTGAGTTCTTCAAATCACGAACTCTGTGGTTCTTCAAATCACGAACTTGGAACTTGAACTGAGTTGAGTTCTTCAAATCACGAACTCTATCTTCAATTGTATCTTCAAATTGAGTTGTGTTCTTCAAATCACGAACTCTGTGTATCTTCAATTGAGTTGAGTTCTTCAAATCACGAACTCTGTGTATCTTCAATTGAGTTGTGTTCTTCAAATCACGAAATCCGTGGAACTTGAACTGAGTTGAGTTCTTCAAATCACGAACTCTGTGTATCTTCAATTGAGTTGAGTTCTTCAAATCACGAACTCTGTGTATCTTCAATTGAGTTGAGTTCTTCAAATCACGAACTCTGTGTATCTTCAATTGAGTTGAGTTCTTCAAATCACGAACTCTGTGTATCTTCAATTGAGTTGTGTTCTTCAAATCACGAAATCCGTGGAACTTGAACTGAGTTGTGTTCTTCAAATCACGAACTCTGTGTATCTTCAATTGAGTTGTGTTCTTCAAATCACGAAATCCGTGGAACTTGAACTGAGTTGAGTTCTTCAAATCACGAACTCTGTGTATCTTCAATTGAGTTGTGTTCTTCAAATCACGAACTCTGTGTATCTTCAATTGAGTTGTGTTCTTCAAATCACGAAATCCGTGGAACTTGAACTGAGTTGAGTTCTTCAAATCACGAACTCTGTGTATCTTCAATTGAGTTGTGTTCTTCAAATCACGAACTCTGTGTATCTTCAATTGAGTTGTGTTCTTCAAATCACGAAATGTGTTCAAATCTCGAACTGAGTTGAGTTGTTCTTCAAATCACGAACTCTGTGTATCTTCAATTGAGTTGTGTTCTTCAAATCACGAACTCTGTGTATCTTCAATTGAGTTGTGTTCTTCAAATCACGAAAATGTGGAACTTGAACTGAGTTGAGTTCTTCAAATCACGAACTCTGTGTATCTTCAATTGAGTTGTGTTCTTCAAATCACGAAATCCGTGGAACTTGAACTGAGTTGTGTTCTTCAAATCACGAACTCTGTGTATCTTCAATTGAGTTGTGTTCTTCAAATCACGAACCTGTGTATCTTCAATTGAGTTGTGTTCTTCAAATCACGAACGTGGAACTTGAATTGAGTTGAGTTCTTCAAATCACGAACTCTGTGTATCTTCAATTGAGTTGTGTTCTTCAAATCACGAAATCCGTGGAACTTGAGTTGAGTTGAACTCTGTGTTCTTCAAATCACGAACTCTGTGTATCTTCAATTGAGTTGAGTTCTTCAAATCACGAACTCTGTGTATCTTCAATTGAGTTGTGTTCTTCAAATCACGAACTCTGTGGATCTTGAATTGAGTTGAGTTCTTCAAATCACGAACTCTGTGTATCTTCAATTGAGTTGTGTTCTTCAAATCACGAACTCTGTGTATCTTCAATTGAGTTGTGTTCTTCAAATCACGAACTCTGTGGAACTTGAACTGAGTTGAGTTCTTCAAATCACGAACTCTGTGTATCTTCAATTGAGTTGTGTTCTTCAAATCACGAAATCTGTGAACTTGAATTGAGTTGAGTTCTTCAAATCACGAACTCTGTGTATCTTCAATTGAGTTGTGTTCTTCAAATCACGAAATCCGTGGAACTTGAACTCTTGTGTATCTTCAATTGAGTTGTGTTCTTCAAATCACGAAATCCGTGGAATTGAACTGAGTTGAGTTCTTCAAATCACGAACTCTGTGTATCTTCAATTGAGTTGTGTTCTTCAAATGAACTCTGTGTATCTTCAATTGAGTTGTGTTCTTCAAATCACGAAATCCGTGGAACTTGAACTGAGTTGAGTTCTTCAAATCACGAACTCTGTGTATCTTCAATTGAGTTGTGTTCTTCAAATCACGAACTCTGTGTATCTTCAATTGAGTTGTGTTCTTCAAATCACGAACTCTGTGTATCTTCAATTGAGTTGAGTTCTTCAAATCACGAACTCTGTGTATCTTCAATTGAGTTGTGTTCTTCAAATCACGAACTCTGTGTATCTTCAATTGAGTTGTGTTCTTCAAATCACGAACTCTGTGTATCTTCAATTGTTCTTCAAAGTTGTGTTCTTCAATTGAGTTGTGTTCTTCAAATCACGAACTCTGTGTATCTTCAATTGAGTTGTGTTCTTCAAATCACGAACTCTGTGGATCTTGAATTGAGTTGAGTTCTTCAAATCACGAACTCTGTGTATCTTCAATTGAGTTGTGTTCTTCAAATCACGAACCTGTGGATCTTCAATTGAGTTGTGTTCTTCAAATCACGAACTTCAAATCACGAACTCTGTGTATCTTCAATTGAGTTGTGTTCTTTCGAAATTGATCTTGAACTGAGTTGAGTTCTTCAAATCACGAACTCTGTGTATCTTCAATTGAGTTGTGTTCTTCAAATCACGAAATCTGTGGAACTTGAACTGAGTTGAGTTCTTCAAATCACGAACTCTGTGTATCTCAATTGAGTGTTCTTCAAATCACGAAATCTTGAATTGAGTTGAGTTCTTCAAATCACGAACTCTTCTTCAATTGAGTTGTGTTCTTCAAATCACGAACTCTGTGTATCTTCAATTGAGTTGTGTTCTTCAAATCACGAAATCCGTGGAACTCGAACTGAGTTGAGTTCTTCAAATCACGAACTCTGTGTATCTTCAATTGAGTTGTGTTCTTCAAATCACGAACTCTGTGTATCTTCAATTGAGTTGTGTTCTTCAAATCACGAAATCCGTGGAACTTGAACTGAGTTGAGTTCTTCAAATCACGAACTCTGTGTATCTTCAATTGAGTTGTGTTCTTCAAATCACGAACGGTATCTTCTGTTGTGGAATCTTCAATTGAGTTGTGTTCTTCAAATCGAACGATCTTCAATTGAGTTGTGTTCTTCAAATCACGAACTGAGTTGAGTTCTTCAAATCACGAACTCTGTGTATCTTCAATTGAGTTGTGTTCTTCAAATCACGAACTCTGTGTATCTTCAATTGAGTTGTGTTCTTCAAATCACGAAACTTGAACTTGAACTGAGTTGAGTTCTTCAAATCACGAACTCTGTGTATCTTCAATTGAGTTGTGTTCTTCAAATCACGAACTCTGTGTATCTTCAATTGAGTTGTGTTCTTCAAATCACGAACTCTGTGTATCTTCAATTGAGTTGTGTTCTTCAAATCACGAAATCCGTGGAACTTGAACTGAGTTGAGTTCTTCAAATCACGAACTCTGTGTATCTTCAATTGAGTTGTGTTCTTCAAATCACGAACTCTGTGTATCTTCAATTGAGTTGAGTTCTTCAAATCACGAACTCTGTGTATCTTCAATTGAGTTGTGTTCTTCAAATCACGAACTCTGTGTATCTTCAATTGAGTTGTGTTCTTCAAATCACGAACTCTGTGTATCTTCAATTGAGTTGTGTTCTTCAAATCACGAACTCTGTGTATCTTCAATTGAGTTCTTCAAATTGTATCTTCAATTGAGTTGTGTTCTTCAAATCACGAAATCTGTGGAACTTCAATTGAGTTGAGTTCTTCAAATCACGAACTCTGTGTATCTTCAATTGAGTTGTGTTCTTCAAATCACGAACTCCGTGGAACTTTGAATTGAGTTGAGTTCTTCAAATCACGAACTCTGTGTATCTTCAATTGAGTTGTGTTCTTCAAATCACGAAATGAGTTGTGGAACTTCAATTGAGTTGTGTTCTTCAAATCACGAAATCCGTGGAACTTGAACTGAGTTGAGTTCTTCAAATCACGAACTCTGTGTATCTTCAATTGAGTTGTGTTCTTCAAATCACGAACTCTGTATCTTCAATTGAGTTGTGTTCTTCAAATCACGAAATCCGTGGAACTTGAACTGAGTTGAGTTCTTCAAATCACGAACTCTGTGTATCTTCAATTGAGTTGTGTTCTTCAAATCACGAACTCCTGTGGAACTTGAATTGAGTTGAGTTCTTCAAATCACGAACTCTGTGTATCTTCAATTGAGTTGTGTTCTTCACGAAATCACGAAAATTGAGTTGTGTTCCAAATCACGTGGAACTTGAATTGAGTTGAGTTCTTCAAATCACGAACTCTGTGTATCTTCAATTGAGTTGTGTTCTTCAAATCATCTTCAATTGAGTTGTGTTCTTCAAATCACGAAATCCGTGGAACTTGAATTGAGTTGAGTTCTTCAAATCACGAACTCTGTGGATCTTCAATTGAGTTCAAATCACGTTGTATCTTCAAAGTTGTGAAATCACGTGTGGAACTTTGAACTGAGTTGAGTTCTTCAAATCACGAACTCTGTGTATCTTCAATTGAGTTGTGTTCTTCAAATCACGAACTCTGTGTATCTTCAATTGAGTTGTGTTCTTCAAATCACGAACTCTGTGGAACTTTGAACTGAGTTGAGTTCTTCAAATCACGAACTCTGTGTATCTTCAATTGAGTTGTGTTCTTCAAATCACGAAATCTTCAATTGAGTTGTGTTCTTGAATTGAGTTGAGTTCTTCAAATCACGAACTCTGTGTATCTTCAATTGAGTTGTGTTCTTCAAATCACGAAATCCGTGGAACTTGAACTGAGTTGAGTTCTTCAAATCACGAACTCTGTGTATCTTCAAACTTGAGTCTTCAAATCACGAACTCTGTGTATCTTGAGTTGTGTTCTTCAAATCACGAACTCTGTGGATCTTCAATTGAGTTGTGTTCTTCAAATCACGAAATCTGTGTATCTTCAATTGAGTTGAGTTCTTCAAATCACGAACTCTGTGTATCTTCAATTGAGTTGTGTTCTTCAAATCACGAACTCCGTGGATCTTCAATTGAGTTGAGTTCTTCAAATCACGAACTCTGTGTATCTTCAATTGAGTTGTGTTCTTCAAATCACGAAATCC
Source organism: Acanthosepion pharaonis (assembly GCA_903632075.3). NCBI lineage: Eukaryota > Metazoa > Mollusca > Cephalopoda > Sepiida > Sepiidae > Acanthosepion > Acanthosepion pharaonis. Next base: position 1,014,104 of record CAHIKZ030001314.1, read on the forward strand.
GTGGAACTTGAACTGAGTTGAGTTCTTCAAATCACGAACTCTGTGTATCTTCAATTGAGTTGAGTTCTTCAAATCACGAACTCTGTGTATCTTCAATTGAGTTGTGTTCTTCAAATCACGAACTCTGTGTATCTTCAATTGAGTTGTGTTCTTCAAATCACGAAATCCGTGGAACTTTGAACTGAGTTGAGTTCTTCAAATCACGAACTCTGTGTATCTTCAATTGAGTTGTGTTCTTCAAATCACGAACTCTGTGTATCTTCAATTGAGTTGAGTTCTTCAAATCACGAAATCCGTGGAACTTGAATTGAGTTGAGTTCTTCAAATCACGAACTCTGTGTATCTTCAATTGAGTTGTGTTCTTCAAATCACGAACTCTGTGGATCTTCAATTGAGTTGTGTTCTTCAAATCACGAAATCTGTGGAACTCGAATTGAGTTGAGTTCTTCAAATCACGAACTCTGTGGATCTTCAATTGAGTTGAGTTCTTCAAATCACGAACTCTGTGTATCTTCAATTGAGTTGTGTTCTTCAAATCACGAAACGTCCGTGGAACTTGAACTGAGTTGAGTTCTTCAAATCACGAACTCTGTGTATCTTCAATTGAGTTGTGTTCTTCAAATCACGAAATTCAATTGAGTTGTGTTCTTCAAATCACGAACTCTGTGTATCTTCAATTGAGTTGAGTTCTTCAAATCACGAACTCTGTGTATCTTCAATTGAGTTGTGTTCTTCAAATCACGAACTCTGTGGAACTTCAATTGAGTTGAGTTCTTCAAATCACGAACTCTGTGTATCTTCAATTGAGTTGTTCTTCAAATTCTTCAAATCACGAAACTCTGGATCTTCAATTGAGTTGAGTTCTTCAAATCACGAACTCTGTGGATCTTCAATTGAGTTGTGTTCTTCAAATCACGAAACCTGTGGAACTTCAATTGAGTTGAGTTCTTCAAATCACGAACTCTGTGTATCTTCAATTGAGTTGTGTTCTTCAAATCACGAACTCTGTGGATCTTCAATTGAGTTGAGTTCTTCAAATCACAAACTCTGGATCTTCAATTGAGTTGATGAGTTGAGTTCTTCTTCAAATCACGAACTCTGTGTATCTTCAATTGAGTTGTGTTCTTCAAATCACGAACTCTGTGGATCTTCAATTGAGTTGAGTTCTTCAAATCACAAACTCTGTGGATCTTGAGTTGAGTTGAGTTCTTCAAATCACACGAACTCTGTGTATCTTCAATTGAGTTGTGTTCTTCAAATCACGAACTCTGTGGAACTTCAATTGAGTTGAGTTCTTCAAATCACGAACTCTGTGGATCTTCAATTGAGTTCTTCAGTTCTTCAAATCAATTGAGTTGTGTTCTTCAAATCACGAACTCTGTGGATCTTCAATTGAGTTGAGTTCTTCAAATCACGAACTCTGTGTATCTTCAATTGAGTTGAGTTCTTCAAATCACGAACTCTGTGTATCTTCAATTGAGTTGTGTTCTTCAAATCACGAAATCCGTGGAACTTGAACTGAGTTGAGTTCTTCAAATCACGAACTCTGTGTATCTTCAATTGAGTTGTGTTCTTCAAATCACGAACTCTGTGGAACTTCAATTGAGTTGTGTTCTTCAAATCACGAACTCTGTGGATCTTCAATTGAGTTGAGTTCTTCAAATCACGAACTCTGTGGATCTTCAATTGAGTTGAGTTCTTCAAATCACAAACTCTGTGGAACTTCAATTGAGTTGAGTTCTTCAAATCACGAACTCTGTGTATCTTCAATTGAGTTGTGTTCTTCAAATCACGAACTCTGTGGAACTTCAATTGAGTTGTGTTCTTCAAATCACGAACTCTGTGGAACTTCAATTGAGTTGTGTTCTTCAAATCACGAACTCTGTGGATCTTCAATTGAGTTGTGTTCTTCAAATCACGAACTCTGTGGAACTTGAATTGAGTTGAGTTCTTCAAATCACGAATTCTGTGGATCTTCAATTGAGTTGTGTTCTTCAAATCACGAACTCTGTGGAACTTCAATTGAGTTGAGTTCTTCAAATCACGAACTCTGTGGATCTTCAATTGAGTTGAGTTCTTCAAATCACGAACTCTGTGGATCTTCAATTGAGTTGAGTTCTTCAAATCACGAAATCTGTGGAACTTCAATTGAGTTGAGTTCTTCAAATCACGAACTCTGTGGATCTTCAATTGAGTTGTGTTCTTCAAATCACGAACTCTGTGAATCTTCAATTGAGTTGTGTTCTTCAAATCACGAACTCTGTATCTTCAATTGAGTTGTGTTCTGTGGAAATCTGTGGAACTTGAACTGAGTTGAGTTCTTCAAATCACGAACTCTGTGGATCTTCAATTGAGTTGTGTTCTTCAAATCACGAACTCTGTGGATCTTCAATTGAGTTGTGTTCTTCAAATCACAAACTCTGTGGAACTTCAATTGAGTTGAGTTCTTCAAATCACGAACTCTGTGTATCTTCAATTGAGTTGTGTTCTTCAAATCACAAACTCTGTGGAACTTCAATTGAGTTGTGTTCTTTCAAATCACGTTCTTCAAATGGAACTTGGAACTGAGTTGAGTTCTTCAAATCACGAACTCTGTGTATCTTCAATTGAGTTGTGTTCTTCAAATCACGAACTCTGTGTATCTTCAATTGAGTTGAGTTCTTCAAATCACGAAATCCTGTGCGGATCTTCAATTGAGTTGAGTTCTTCAAATCACGAACTCTGTGGATCTTCAATTGAGTTGAGTTCTTCAAATCACGAAACTTCAATTGAGTTGTGTTCTTCAAATCACAAACTCTGGATCTTCAATTGAGTTGAGTTCTTCAAATCACAAACTCTGTGGAACTTCAATTGAGTTGTGTTCTTCAAATCACGAATCTTCAATTGAGTGGTTCTTCAAATCACGAAATCTGTGGTTGAGTTGAGTTCTTCAAATCACGAATTCTGTGGAACTTCAATTGAGTTGAGTTCTTCAAATCACGAACTCTGTGGATCTTCAATTGAGTTGAGTTCTTCAAATCACGAAATCTGTGGAATCTTCTTGAGTTGTTGTTCTTCAAATCACGAACTCTGTGGATCTTCAATTGAGTTGAGTTCTTCAAATCACGAACTCTGTGGAACTTCAATTGAGTTGAGTTCTTCAAATCACGAACTCTGTGGAACTTCAATTGAGTTGAGTTCTTCAAATCACGAACTCTGTGTATCTTCAATTGAGTTGTGTTCTTCAAATCACGAACTCTGTGGAACTTCAATTGAGTTGAGTTCTTCAAATCACGAACTCTGTGGAACTTCAATTGAGTTGAGTTCTTTCAAATCACGAATCTTCAATTGAGTTGGTTCTTCAATCTTCGTGGAACTTTGAGTTGAGTTCTTCAAATCTTCAAACGAATCTTCTGTTGGAACTTGTGGAGTTGAGTTGAGTTCTTCAAATCACGAACTCTGTGTATCTTCAATTGAGTTGTGTTCTTCAAATCACGAAATCCGTGGAACTTCTGAGTTGGTTCTTCAATTGAGTTGAGTTCTTCAAATCACGAAATCACAAATCTTCAATTGAGTTGAGTTCTTCAAATCACGAAACTCTGTGGATCTTCAATTGAGTTGAGTTCTTCAAATCACGAACTCTGTGGAACTTCAATTGAGTTGAGTTCTTCAAATCACGAACTCTGTGGATCTTCAATTGAGTTGAGTTCTTCAAATCACGAAATCTGTGGAACTTCAATTGAGTTGAGTTCTTCAAATCACGAACTCTGTGGAACTTCAATTGAGTTGAGTTCTTCAAATCACGAATTCTGTGGAACTTGAATTGAGTTGAGTTCTTTCAAATCACGAATCTGTGGATCTTCAATTGAGTTGAGTTCTTCAAATCACGAACTCTGTGGAACTTCAATTGAGTTGAGTTCTTCAAATCACGAACTCTGTGGATCTTCAATTGAGTTGTGTTCTTCAAATCACGAACTCTGTGGAACTTCAATTGAGTTGAGTTCTTCAAATCACGAACTCTGTGGATCTTCAATTGAGTTGTGTTCTTCAAATCAGTTGAGTTCTTCAAATCACAAATTCTGTGGAACTTCAATTGAGTTGAGTTCTTCAAATCACGAACTCTGTGGATCTTCAATTGAGTTGAGTTCTTCAAATCACAAATTCTGTGGAACTTCAATTGAGTTGAGTTCTTCAAATCACGAAACTGTGGAACTTCAATTGAGTTGAGTTCTTCAAATCACGAACTCTGTGTATCTTCAATTGAGTTGAGTTCTTCAAATCACGAACTCTGTGGAACTTCAATTGAGTTGAGTTCTTCAAATCACGAAATGTATCTTGTGAGTTGAACTTGAACTGAGTTGAGTTCTTCAAATCACAAACTCTGTGGATCTTCAATTGAGTTGAGTTCTTCAAATCACGAACTCTGTGGAACTTCAATTGAGTTGAGTTCTTCAAATCTGTGGAACTTCTGTGGTTCTTCAAATTGAGTATCTTGAGTTCTTCAAATCACGAACTCTGTGGATCTTCAATTGAGTTGTGTTCTTCAAATCACAAACTCCGTGGAACTTGAATTGAGTTGAGTTCTTCAAATCACGAACTCTGTGGATCTTCAATTGAGTTGTGTTCTTCAAATCACGAAGTTGTGTTCTTGGAACTTCATCTTTGAGTTGAGTTCTTCAAATCACGAACTCTGTGTATCTTCAATTGAGTTGAGTTCTTCAAATCACGAACTCTGTGTGGAACTTCAATTGAGTTGAGTTCTTCAAATCACGAACTCTGTGGATCTTCAATTGAGTTGAGTTCTTCAAATCACGAACTCTGTGTATCTTCAATTGAGTTGTGTTCTTCAAATCACGAAATCTGTGGAACTTGAATTGAGTTGAGTTCTTCAAATCACGAACTCTGTGTATCTTCAATTGAGTTGTGTTCTTCAAATCACGAACTCTGTGGATCTTCAATTGAGTTGTGTTCTTCAAATCACGAAATCTGTGGAACTTGAATTGAGTTGAGTTCTTCAAATCACGAACTGTGTATCTTCAATTGAGTTGTGTTCTTCAAATCACGAAATCTGTGGAACTTCAATTGAGTTGAGTTCTTCAAATCACGAACTCTGTGGAATCTTCAATTGAGTTGTGTTCTTCAAATCACGAAATCTGTGGATCTTCAATTGAGTTGAGTTCTTCAAATCACGAACTCTGTGTATCTTCAATTGATTGAACTCTGTGTATCTTCAATTGAGTTGTGTTCTTCAAATCACGAAATTCTGTGGAACTTCAATTGAGTTGAGTTCTTCAAATCACGAACTCTGTGTATCTTCAATTGAGTTGTGTTCTTCAAATCACGAACTCTGTGGATCTTCAATTGAGTTGTGTTCTTCAAATCACGAAATCTGTGGAACTTGAATTGAGTTGAGTTCTTCAAATCACTTCAAACTCTGTGGATCTTCAATTGAGTTGTGTTTTTCAAATCAACTGAAGTTCTTTCAAATCACGATCTTCAATTGAGTTGTGTTCTTCAAATCACGAACTCTGTGGATCTTCAATTGAGTTGAGTTCTTCAAAATCACGAACTCTGTGTATCTTCAATTGAGTTGTGTTCTTCAAATCACGAACTCTGTGGATCTTCAATTGAGTTGAGTTCTTCAAATCACGAACTCACGATCTTCAATTGAGTTGTGTTCTTCAAAACTCTTGATCTTCAGTTGAGTTGAGTTCTTCAAATCACGAACTCTGTGGATCTTCAATTGAGTTGTGTTCTTCAAATCACGAACTCTGTGGAACTTGAATTGAGTTGAGTTCTTCAAATCACGAACTCTGTGGATCTTCAATTGAGTTGTGTTCTTCAAATCACGAACTCTGTGTATCTTCAATTGAGTTGTGTTCTTCAAATCACGAAATCCTGTGGAACTTGAACTGAGTTGAGTTCTTCAAATCACGAACTCTGTGTATCTTCAATTGAGTTGTGTTCTTCAAATCACGAAATTGAGTGTGTTCTTCAAATCACGAACTCTATGTATCTTCAATTGAGTTGTGTTCTTCAAATCACGAACTCTGTGGAACTTGAGTTGAGTTGAGTTCTTCAAATCACGAACTCTGTGTATCTTCAATTGAGTTGTGTTCTTCAAATCACGAAATCCTGTGGAACTTGAATTGAGTTGAGTTCTTCAAATCACGAACTCTGTGGATCTTCAATTGAGTTGAGTTCTTCAAATCACGAACTCTGTGGATCTTCAATTGAGTTGAGTTCTTCAAATCACGAAATCTGTGGAACTTCAACTGAGTTGAGTTCTTCAAATCACGAACTCTGTGTATCTTCAATTGAGTTGTGTTCTTCAAATCACGAACTCTGTGTATCTTCAATTGAGTTGTGTTCTTCAAATCACGAACTCTGTGGAACTTCAATTGAGTTGAGTTCTTCAAATCACGAACTCTGTGTATCTTCAATTGAGTTGTGTTCTTCAAATCACGAAATCCGTGGAACTTCAATTGAGTTGAGTTCTTCAAATCGAAACTCTGTGAACTTGAATTGAGTTGTGTTCTTCAAATCACGAATCTTCAATTGAGTTGTGTTCTTCAAATCACGAAATCTGTGGAACTTGAATTGAGTTGAGTTCTTCAAATCACGAATTGAGTTGTGGAACTTGAACTTGAGTTGAGTTCTTCAAATCACGAACTCTGTGTATCTTCAATTGAGTTGTGTTCTTCAAATCACGAAATCTGTGTATCTTCAATTGAGTTGAGTTCTTCAAATCACGAAATCTTCAATTGAGTTGTTCTTCAAATCACGAAACTTGGAATTGAGTTGAGTTCTTCAAATCACGAAAATCTTCAATTGAGTTGTGTTCTTCAAATCACGAACTCTGTGAATCTTCAATTGAGTTGAGTTCTTCAAATCACGAACTCTGTGTATCTTCAATTGAGTTGTGTTCTTCAAATCACGAACTCTGTGTATCTTCAATTGAGTTGTGTTCTTCGAAATCACGTTCTTCTGTGGATCTTGATCTGAGTTGAGTTCTTCAAATCACGAACTCTGTGTATCTTCAATTGAGTTGTGTTCTTCAAATCACGAAATCTGTGGAACTTGAATTGAGTTGAGTTCTTCAAATCACGAACTCTGTGTATCTTCAATTGAGTTGTGTTCTTCAAATCACGAACTCTGTGTATCTTCAATTGAGTTGAGTTCTTCAAATCACGAACTCTGTGTATCTTCAATTGAGTTGTGTTCTTCAAATCACGAACTGTGGATCTCGAATTGAGTTGTGTTCTTCAAATCACGATCTTCTGAGTTGGTGTAACTTCAATTGAGTTGAGTTCTTCAAATCACTCTGTGAAATTGAGTTGTGGAATCTTCAATTGAGTTGTGTTCTTCAAATCACGAACTCTGTGTATCTTCAATTGAGTTGAGTTCTTGTCCGTCTTCAAAGTTGAGTTCTTCAAATCAAATCTGTGGTATCTTCAATTGAGTTGAAGTTCTTCAAATCACGAACTCTGTGTATCTTCAATTGAGTTGTGTTCTTCAAATCACGAACTCTGTGTATCTTCAATTGAGTTGTGTTCTTCAAATCACGAACTGAAGTTCTTCTGTGTATCTTCAATTGAGTTGTGTTCTTCAAATCACGAACTCTGTGGAACTTGAACTGAGTTGTGTTCTTCAAATCACGAACTCTGTGTATCTTCAATTGAGTTGTGTTCTTCAAATCACGAACTCTGTGTATCTTCAATTGAGTTGTGTTCTTCAAATCACGAAATCTGTGGATCTTCAATTGAGTTGAGTTCTTCAAATCACGAACTCTGTGGTATCTTCAATTGAGTTGTGTTCTTCAAATCACGAAACTCTGTCACGAATCTTTGAATTGAGTTGTGTTCTTCAAATCACGAACTCTGTGTATCTTCAATTGAGTTGTGTTCTTCAAAACGAACTCTGTGTATCTTCAATTGAGTTGTGTTCTTCAAATCACGAAATCCGTGGAACTTCAATTGAGTTGAGTTCTTCAAATCACGAACTCTGTGTATCTTCAATTGAGTTGTGTTCTTCAAATCACGAACTCTGTGTATCTTCAATTGAGTTGTGTTCTTCAAATCACGAACTCTGTGTATCTTCAATTGAGTTGTGTTCTTCAAATCACGAAATCTGTGGAACTTGAATTGAGTTGAGTTCTTCAAATCACGAACTCTGTGTATCTTCAATTGAGTTGTGTTCTTCAAATCACGAACTCTGTGTATCTTCAATTGAGTTGTGTTCTTCAAATCACGAACTCTCTGGAACTTCACGAACTCTGTGAACTGAATTGAGTGTTCTTCAAATCACGAACTCTGTGTATCTTCAATTGAGTTGTGTTCTTCAAATCACGAACTCTGGAACTTCAATTGAGTTGTGTTCTTCAAATCACGAAACCGTGGAACTTATCTTCAATTGAGTTGAGTTCTTCAAATCACGAACTCTGTGTATCTTCAATTGAGTTGTGTTCTTCAAATCACGAACTCTGTGGATCTTCAATTGAAGTTCTTTGAACTCTGTGTATCTTCTTCAAATCACGAACTCTGTGTATCTTCAATTGAGTTGTGTTCTTCAAATCACGAACTCTGTGGATCTTCAATTGAGTTGAGTTCTTCAAATCACGACTCTATCTTCAATTGAGTTGTGTTCTTCAAATTGAGTTGTGGTTCTTGAAATCACGAATCACTCTGTGTATCTTCAATTGAGTTGTGTTCTTCAAATCACGAAATCCGTGGAATCTAGAATTGAGTTGAGTTCTTCAAATCACGAACTCTGTGTATCTTCAATTGAGTTGAGTTCTTCAAATCACGAACTCTGTGTATCTTCAATTGAGTTGTGTTCTTCAAATCACGAACTCTGTGTATCTTCAATTGGTTGTGTTCTTCAAATCACGAACTCTGTGATCTTCAATTGAGTTGTGTTCTTCAAATCACGAACTCTGTGTATCTTCAATTGAGTTGTGTTCTTCAAATCACGAACTCTGTGGAACTTGATTGAGTTGAGTTGACTCTGAGTTCTTTCTTCAAATCACGAACTCTGTGTATCTTCAATTGAGTTGTGTTCTTCAAATCACGAAATCCGTGGATCTTCAATTGAGTTGAGTTCTTCAAATCACGAACTCTGTGTATCTTGAATTGAGTTGTGTTCTTCAAATCACGAACTCTGTGTATCTTCAATTGAGTTGTGTTCTTCAAATCACGAACTCTGTGTATCTTCAATTGAGTTGTGTTCTTCAAATCACGAACTCTGTGTATCTTCAATTGAGTTGTGTTCTTCAAATCACGAACTCTGTGTATCTTCAATTGAGTTGTGTTCTTCAAATCACGAACTCGAACTGGATCTTCAATTGAGTTGTGTTCTTCAAATCACGAACTCTGTGTATCTTCAATTGAGTTGAGTTCTTCAAATCACGAACTCTGTGTATCTTCAATTGAGTTGTGTTCTTCAAATCACGAAATCCGTGGAACTTGAACTGAGTTGAGTTCTTCAAATCACGAACTCTGTGTATCTTCAATTGAGTTGTGTTCTTCAAATCACGAAATCCGTGGAACTTGAACTGAGTTGAGTTCTTCAAATCACGAAGTTGTGTTCTTCAAAGTTGAGTTGTTCTTCAAAACGATCTCAATTGGAATCGAAATTGAGTTGAGTTCTTCAAATCACGAACTCTGTGTATCTTCAATTGGTTCTGTCTTCAAACTGAGTTGAGTTTCTTCAAATCACGAACTCTGTGTATCTTCAATTGAGTTGTGTTCTTCAAATCACGAACTCTGTGTATCTTCAATTGAGTTGTGTTCTTCAAATCACGAACTCTGTGTATCTTCAATTGAGTTGTGTTCTTCAAATCACGAACTCTGTGTATCTTCAATTGAGTTGTGTTCTTCAAATCACGAACTCTGTGTATCTTCAATTGAGTTGTGTTCTTCAAATCACGAAATCCGTGGAACTTGAACTGAGTTGAGTTCTTCAAATCACGAACTCTGTGTATCTTCAATTGAGTTCAGGTTCTTCAAATCACGAACTCCGTGGAACTTGAACTGAGTTGAGTTCTTCAAATCACGAACTCTGTGTATCTTCTGTTGTATCTTCAATTGAGTTGTTGAATTCTTCAAATCACGAAATCTGTGTATCTTCAATTGAGTTGTGGAACGAAATTGAACTGAGTTGAGTTCTTCAAATCACGAACTCTGTGTATCTTCAATTGAGTTGTGTTCTTCAAATCACGAAACTGTGGAACTTGAACTGAGTTGTTCTTCAAATCAATGAACTCTTCAATTGAGTTGTGTTCTTCAAATCACGAACTCTGTGTATCTTCAATTGAGTTGTGTTCTTCAAATCACGAAATCCGTGGAACTCGAACTGAGTTGAGTTCTTCAAATCACGAACTGTATCTTCAATTGAGTTGTGTTCTTCAATTGAGTTGTGTTCTTCAAATCACGAACTCTGTGTATCTTCAATTGAGTTGTGTTCTTCAAATCACGAAATCTGTGGAACTTGAACTGAGTTGAGTTCTTCAAATCACGAACTTGTGTATCTTCAATTGAGTTGTGTTCTTCAAATCACGAACTGGAACTGAGTTGTATCTTCAAATTGAAGTTCTGTTCTTCAAATCACGAAATCCGTGGATCTTGAACTGAGTTGAGTTCTGTGGATCTTGAATTGAGTTGTGTTCTTCAAATCACGAACTCTGTGTATCTTGAATTGAGTTCTGTTCTTCAAATCACGAACTCTGTGTATCTTCAATTGAGTTGTGTTCTTCAAATCACGAAACTGTGGAACTTGAACTGAGTTGAGTTCTTCAAATCACGAACTCTGTGTATCTTCAATTGAGTTGTGTTCTTCAAATCACGAAAAATTGAACACAAATCACGAACTCTGTGTATCTTCAATTGAGTTGTGTTCTTCAAATCACGAACTCTGTGGATCTTCAATTGAGTTGAGTTCTTCAAATCACGAAACTCTGTGGATCTTCAATTGAGTTGAGTTCTTCAAATCAACGAACTCTGTGTATCTTCAATTGAGTTGTGTTCTTCAAATCACGAACTCTGTGGATCTTCAATTGAGTTGAGTTCTTCAAAACGAAACCGTGGAAACTCTGTGAGTTGAGTTCTTCAAATCAACGAACTCTTCAATTGAGTTGAGTTCTTCAAATCACGAACTCTGTGTATCTTCAATTGAGTTGTGTTCTTCAAATCACGAAACTCTGTGGAACTTGAACTGAGTTGAGTTCTTCAAATCACGAAATCTTCAATTGAGTTGTGTTCTTCAAATTCAATTCAACTTGAGTTGAGTTCTTCAAATCACGAACTCTGTGTATCTTCAATTGAGTTGTGTTCTTCAAATCACGAATTCTGTGAACTTTGAGTTGAGTTCTTCAAATCACGAACTCTGTGTATCTTCAATTGAGTTGTGTTCTTCAAATCACGAAACTCTCGTGTATCTTCAATTGAGTTGTGTTCTTCAAATCACGAATTGTATCTTCAATTGAGTTGAGTTCTTCAAATCACGAACTCTGTGTACGAATTGAGTTGTGTTCTTCAAATCACGAACTCTGTGTATCTTCAATTGAGTTGTGTTCTTCAAATCACGAAATCTGTGGATCTTCTTCAAATTGAGTTGTGAGTTCTTCAAATCACGAACTCTGTGGATCTTCAATTGAGTTGAGTTCTTCAAATCACGAACTCTGTGTATCTTCAATTGAGTTGTGTTCTTCAAATCGAAATCGTGGAACGAACTGAGTTGAGTTCTTCAAATGGAATCTTCAATTGAGTTGTGTTCTTCAAATCACGAACTCTGTGGAATCTTCAATTGAGTTGTGTTCTTCAAATCACGAAATCCGTGGAACTTGAATTGAGTTGAGTTCTTTCAAATCACGAACTCTGTGTATCTTCAATTGAGTTGAGTTCTTCAAATCGAAACTCCGTGGAACTTGAATTGAGTTGAGTTCTTCAAATCACGAACTCTGTGTATCTTCAATTGAGTTGTGTTCTTCAAATCACGAAATCTGTGGATGCTTCGAACTGAGTTGAGTTCTTCAAATCAGTTGTGTTCTTCAAAACTCTGTGTATCTTCAATTGAGTTGTGTTCTTCAAATCACGAACTCTGTGTATCTTCAATTGAGTTGTGTTCTTCAAATCACGAAATCCGTGGAACTTTGAATTGAGTTGAGTTCTTTAAATCACGAACTCTGTGGAGTTGAGTTCTTCAATTGAGTTGAGTTCTTCAAAATCACGAACTCTGAACTCTGTGTGTTCTTCAACTTGTATCTTCAAGTTTGTTCTTTCAAATCACGAACTCTGTGGATCTTCAATTGAGTTGAGTTCTTCAAATCACGAAACTCTGTGTATCTTCAATTGAGTTGTGTTCTTCAAATCACGAAATCCGTGGAACTCGAACTGAGTTGAGGTGTCTTCAATTGAGTTGAGTTCTTCAAATCACGAACTCTGTGTATCTTCAATTGAGTTGAGTTCTTCAAATCACGAACTCTGTGGAACTTGAATTGAGTTGAGTTCTTCAAATCACGAACTCTGTGTATCTTCAATTGAGTTGAGTTCTTCAAATCACGAAACTCTGTGGAACTTGGAACTTTGAGTTGAGTTCTTCAAATCACGAACTCTGTCTTCAAATCACGAATCTTCAATTGAGTTGTGTTCTTCAAATCACGAAAACTCTGAGTTGAGTTCTTCAAATCGAACGAACTTCAATTGAGTTGATCTTTGAATTGAGTTGGAGTTCTTCAAATCACGAACTCTGTGGAACTTCAATTGAGTTGAGTTCTTCAAATCACGAACTCTGTGTTGTGTGCTTCAATTGAGTTGTGTTCTTTCAAATCACGAACTCTGTGTATCTTCAATTGAGTTGTGTTCTTCAAATCACGAAACTCTGTGGAACTTGAATTGAGTTGAGTTCTTCAAATCACGAACTGTGTATCTTCAATTGAGTTGAGTTCTTCAAATCACGAACTCTGTGTATCTTCAATTGAGTTGAGTTCTTCAAATCACGAACTCTGTGTATCTTCAATTGAGTTGAGTTCTTCAAATCACGAACTCTGTGGAACTTCAATTGAGTTGAGTTCTTCAAATCACGAACTCTGTGTATCTTCAATTGAGTTGAGTTCTTCAAATCACGAACTCTGTGTATCTTCAATTGAGTTGTTCTTCTTCACGAAATCTGTGGAACTGAGTTGGTTCTTGTGTATCTTCAATTGAGTTGAGAACTGAGTTCTGTTCTTCAAATCACGAACTCTGTGGAGTTTTAAGTTCTTCAAATAAACGAAATTGAGTTGTGTTCTTTAAATCACGAACTCTTTCTTCAATTGAGTTGAGTTCTTCAAATCACGAAACTCTGTGGATCTTCAACTGAGTTGAGTTCTTCAAATCACGAACTCTGTGTATCTTCAATTGAGTTGTGTTCTTCAAATCACGAAACTGTGGAACTTGAACTGAGTTTGTTCTTCAAATCACGAACTCTGTGTATCTTCAATTGAGTTGTGTTCTTCAAATCACGAACTCTGTGTATCTTCAATTGAGTTGTGTTCTTCAAAACGAAATCCGTGGAACTTTGAGTTGAGTTCTTCAAATCAATGAACTCTGTGTATCTTCAATTGAGTTGTGTTTTTCAAATCACGAACTCTGTGTATCAATTTCAATTGAGTTGTATTCTTTCTTCAAATCACGAACTCTGTGTATCTTCAATTGAGTTCTGTTCTTCAAATCACGAAACTTGGAACTCGAAAAAGTTCTTCAAATCACGAACCTGTGTATCTTCAATTGAGTTGTGTTTTTCAAAATCACGAACTCTGTGTATCTTCAATTGAGTTGTGTTCTTCAAATCACGAAATCCGTGGAACTTGAACTGAGTTGAGTTCTTCAAATCACGAACTCTGTGTATCTTCAATTGAGTTGAGTTCTTCAAATCACGAACTCTGTGTATCTTCAATTGAGTTGTGTTCTTCAAATCACGAAATCCGTGGATCTTGAATTGAGTTGTGTTCTTCAAATCACGAACTCTGTATCTTCAATTGAGTTGAGTTCTTCAAATCACTCTGTCAATCATCAGTTGAGTTCTTTGAACTCTGTGTATTTTCAAAGTTGTGTTCTTCACGAACTCTGTGTATCTTCAATTGAGTTGTGTTCTTCAAATCACGAAATCCGTGGAACTTGAATTTGAGTTGAGTTCTTCAAATCACGAACTGTGTATCTTCAATTGAGTTGTGTTCAAATCAGATTGTTGAACTTTGAACGAACTCTGGTTGAGTTCTTCAAATCACGAACTCTGTATCTTCAATTGTGTTCTTCAAATTGAGTTCTTTCTTCAAATCAAAATTAGGTGAAACTTGAACTGGAGTTGGAGTTCTTCAAATCACGAACTCTGTGTATCTTCAATTTGAGTTGTGTTCTTCAAAAATCCCGTGGAACTTCGAGTTGGTTCTGTGTATCTTTCATTTCGAAATCCGTGAGAACTTGTATCTTCAATTGGTTGTGTTCTAAAAAATCATCAACTATGAAATTTTTGTCTTCAAGTTGAGTTCTTCAAATAAATGAACTCTTGTATCTTCAATTGAGTTGTGTTCTTCAAATCACGAACTATAAATCTTCAAAAGCAGTTGTGTTCTTCAAATGACGAAATCCTAGTGGAACTTGAACTGTGAATAATTTCTTCAAATCAACGAAATCTGGATCTTCAATTGAGTTGTGTTGACAAGTCACGAAATCCGTGGATTTTGAACTGAGTTGAGTTCTTCAAATCACGAACTCTGTGTATCTTCATTTAAGTTATGGAAAAATCACGAAATCCGTGGAACTTGAAGTGAGTTAATTTTCTTCAAATCTCCTGTGACGGTTCCTTCTCACATATGGCCCAGTGTAAAAAAATTTGGTTACGGCGCCAACGGTGACGTCTCCCCTCCTGGTCGTTAAATTTGGAAAAAATCATGCCGCTCCAAGTTTTGGTCAGATGATCACCAGCCTTGCTTTTGTGACTCGCTTCCAAACCTGGTTCAAATATAAACTATAATGAATCCGGTCTGTCTACCCACGCTATTTTGGCTCTCTACATCCCCAGACGGGATCAGCACAATCTGGGCCGAACAGGATGAGTCCGACGGGGGTGGCAAAACACAAATAAATAAAAAATCACGACACCAACAAAATTGCTGTCTGCTAGGAAACAACCTTTATATCTTAAAGTCCGTTACATAAAAACATTTTTATTTGTTCAGCACCCGACCCGCTTTGTGGTTTATGGCACTCTTCTATCACACAATAGGAAAATGTCGAATTACCTAGTTTCTAGAATCATGCATTATGTGGTGTGGTTCAGTCTGACACTGGGCCTAATTTCTATCGATCATTCAGTTGATTCTTCTCTTTGACTTGAGTTGTAACTTCTTCTTCTTCTGGGACCACAAGATTTCTTGGTTTCTTAAAGGGTTTTTGGAAGATTTGTTTGCTTGGGATCACTGGAAGAGGCCTTGCTTCGATTCAGTTGAAGATTTCTTGCTTCGATTCAGTGGAAGATTTCTTGCTTCGATTCGGTGGAACATTTATTGTCTTCAACTTGGGCTGGAAGGATTTCTTGTTTATAGGATATATTATATATATCCGAGGTGAATTTGAAACTCACGCCCAACTAAACTCCAAAAAAACTCAACTTCAGCTCCAACTTCAGCTCCAATTGAATTCTCAGGTTTTCAGGCAATTTTCTACTCATGTACTTTGGCTGGGTATATTCTTCTTCGACTTTTTTTGGAAGTCCTTCTGTCTGAGGGTATATATTGACCCACAAAAAATGAGAGGATCTGGTCTTTTGTCCGCCTTCAGGATCTTCCCTGCCCGCGGTCCTGATACCTAAGCCCAACTCCGGCTGCATTTTCCAAATCAAAAAATCTTTCTTTCGGCTTTTAATTTTAATTTCAATCTGATAGTTAACTTAATATTTCCAATAGGCCAAAAAATGCCTGGCCTTTAAATTTTGGAAGGAGTTTTCATTTTGGGGGGGCGATTGAATTTAGAACCACGTCCGCAGCCCGGATTTCAAACTCCTTCTTCATCCGAGGCGCAGCTCCAACTGATTTCTGCCGACTGGGGTCCTGCTTATATTGACGCCGCAACAAACTTTATTTGGGTCGGTCGGCGTTAGGGGTTTAATCTAATTTGAAAAAGTATTATTTAATTTTGAGTTTAAATTATCGTTATTGCATTTTTAACCCAATTTCTTTAAGTGTTCTTTTTATTATGATTATATATATTTATTTAGTCTCTCTCATGTCAGGTGATGATTCTCAACCAATCGTTAAACCCCGACAAACTGATCTTTTCTCTTCTTTTCCGCAGCCCATGAATATATCGTCAAACACTTATTGATCGAGGTTTTCTTTCTTATTCTTCCGCGGTCACCTGATTTTATTCGACCATATATATATATTGACCGAATATATATATGCCTTTTGTTGGCAAATTAAGTATAATTCTACTGTGCTGGTTTTAAAAAAACAAAATCCGATTTAATACCTTTTTGCACGTACGCAAAATGACAATATTTTAGGAGGAATTAAAACAAAAACTTTGTTAAAAACAGCCACGCTGCTAATTAGTCTTGACTTTAGAAAGGTTCTTTTCCGCCTTCTTGGCGCCCTCTGTGGTCCAAAATAAATAAATCTTATTTTTATTCTTTTAATTTTTTCATGATAGTCGAAAAACTTAATTATCTAGGTCGAAATATCTCACTTTCTTTGGTGGGTGTCCAACCTTAACAGGTCAATAACCATATGGTTCTCACCAGTCACTTCCCCAACCCTAAATGCATTAAAATGAAGATGAAAATTTGTAGTTTCTATTGTTCAAAAGAAAAAAAAATAAATATTCTTCACTCCAAATTGATAAGGGTTTTCTGATGCAAGCACTCTTTTCAATTATATCTGACCGACATCTGGTCGATATCATGTCTTTTTGTATATTCTTCTTCTTTTATTATTTTCATGGATATTTTCCCTTTGTTTTAAAAAAAAATAGTTTTGGACCACACGCAGACCTATTTCTACCATCAACTGGGTCATGCGTCATACATTTCTTTTCTTTTCTTTTCTTCCCTTCCTTCCTTTTTTTTTTTCTTTCCTTCTTTCCTTAGGATCGTCTAAAACATTCTTAGTGAATTATTAACAACTCAGTTATTTTCCGTTTTAAAAAAAAATTAACAACCTGTTTATTAAACTGAATAAAAAAAATTAATTCATATTTCTATGAATATTTCCAATAAATGCAAGGGGCCAAAATTAAACACTCTAGGACATCATTTGTCATTTACCCGAGGAAATGACACCTAAACCTAATTACATCATTTAACATGCACCATGCATTCGTCTTATGTAATTCTATTCTAATTCTAACATAAAAGGGTTTTTCTTTCCATTTTCTTTTGTTCTACATGCAATGAAATGTTCTTTTCATTTTCTTTTGTTCTACATGCAATGAAATGTTCTTTTCATTTTCTTTTGATCTACATGCAATGAAATGTTCTTTTCATTTTCTTTTGTTCTACATGCAATGAAATGTTCTTTTCATTTTCTTCTGTTCTACATGCAATGAAATGTTCTTTTCATTTTCTTTTGTTCTACATGCAATGTAATGTTCTTTTCATTTTCTTTTGTTCTATATGCAAATGAAATGTGTGTGTGTGTCTGTAGGTGCAGATGTGTTCATTAGGGTTTGTTCTTGGTCAATGTTTTCTCTCTGCTGTGGGAGGTTTTCTGCTGCACGTGGTGGTCTCACGCCAGCCTCCTCCATTGGTCTTCCAGCAATTTCTTCGCCAGTTCTGTCTGAGGAGGAACACTGCTCGGCATCTCCCCTCGAGTTGTTGCATGCTCACCAGACTGTCGTTCGCTAATCTTCTCCTACTCTTAATCTTCCATATTATTACACCCCCGATGGCTATAACTAGGAATGTACCATTACTATTGACCAATTTATCGAGATCTGCTCATCGTCCCCAAGCTACACTACCTTCGTCTCCCAGCGCACTTAACTTATCTCTTTAAGTGATCCATATCGATCTTTCTATGGGCTTCATTAAAATTGGCATCTTATTTAAGGTGACATTAGAGAATCTCTTCACTATCGGCTCCCATAATTCTGTACAATTATTAAGTTTCTACTAATCGTCTCGATGAGTGAATCTTTTCTTCTTGCCTTTCTTCCATCTGGTAATAGGGGGCAAGAGGATGGACACCCCAACCGCCGAACATCCCATGGGTAGCGTCTGGGGATACCGGCGGCCTTTATTCTTACCGCGTCATGGACTCTCCCCACATACCCTAGACAGGCTGATATGTTTCTGGGTGGCTACTGCCCCACACCCCCATGTCTGAAACACTGATAGCTTGTGGTAATGCCGAGTTTATTAATACCTCCACTTGGCAGATTCTTTTGATTCCTTCTCCCTCCTTCAAACAATTCAGTTGCACAGTTTGGTTACCAGTTTTATAGATGGGGCTCAACGAATTTACAAGTCCCCAGGGTATCATCTCTACACCTTCTAGCTTCTTCAGCTGATAGCAACATGAATTTTTGTTCTCCCCTGAATTTAATGCTATGTAGTCTGCTTCCACCTTGTACCTAGCTATCATTCTGAAAGGTAACAAATTCTCCTGTTGTTATTCTTCACAACCACTTAGTCTCTGCTCGACTCATCAATTAATCATTTCATAACTTTTCTCTTAGTTCGGCTCCTCCCTCCTCTAACTAACCTCAGCAGACAGAATGGTCCGGTCAGGTGTGCGTGGCGCCCACTCTAAAGGTCGTACTTCATGACACCACTGGTGGCCAATCAATAATGCCAATGATCTTCCGTTCCTCGTGAGGTGCAGCCCGCGACTCCATCCCTCCACTCCACATCTACCATAGTCAGCCAATAGGATTTTGGATGAGCCAGCGTCGTTATCTGTCGACACTAAATGCTCCTATTCTGCACAGCCGTTTTTTGTTCACTGAGATTTGGGGTTCTTCTCCTCCCTGATCTCATCTTCTGAGGTGATTCCCTGTTCAACCTCTAACCTTCTTTCTGTGTTTAACTCCCGTCCAGGAGGTTTTTGTCCTCTTCTTCATCCCCTGATTCTTTTCCTGTTTAGAGTCTTCACCTTTGGAATGTCTTCGATACATCTCGACTCTATGTGTAAATTCTCTGTTCTTATCCCTTTCCTTAAGCTGGGAAAGGGGTATTTGATCCTCCTCCTCCCACTGCTGGACCCCCCTTCGTCTTGTTCAGGGTGCCTCTTTTAGAGCCTTCTGACTGCTTGATTGGACTCTTCGTCTTTCTCTTCTTTCCTTCGACATGGGGGTGCGATGGCGATTAATAGGGTCTTCTCTGCACTGACTCAGTCGACGACTGAACATCGCTAATCCCTTGCTGAGGTTCCAACTCTGTCACTGACTGTTTGTTTATCTGGTCAAGTCGACCTATCTCCTCATCTTCTTCGGAGTCTTCCTCCGTCTCCATTCCTTCCGGTTCAACCAGAGTTACCTTCCCTTTTCCTTGTCTTCTTGGGTCTCGGCTCGCTCATTTCCAGGTTAGCTTCTTCAGCCTTCTTCAGATCATTGGCATGGAACCTCCTCGCTCGTCCTGCCACTTGATCCCATATTACATATGATACGGGGCCTGTCTGCTCTACTATCCGGTAGTACGGTTCCCCATCTCTAGTCCAGCTTTCCTTCTCTCTGGTGGATTTTATAGTAGACAGGGTCTCCAACCTTCTTCCCACCTTTCTTTCAGCATTCACCCTTTCATTTCTTTTCTTCTGGGCCCTCTTTCTTCTTCTTCTGGCCTGCATGCAGATATCTTATGCTGCTGTTCAGCACAGTTGATGATGATCTTCTCCCATATACCTTCTTCGGGGCTAGAAGGTTATCTACAGGCAGGATTACGTCTCTGCCAAACAACAAAAATAAGGAGAAAATCGGGAGGTTTCGTTTATCGTAAACCTCACGGCCGCCAGAGCCTGCGTCAAACACATGTCCCAATTTCCAATGTTTTCTCTGACCAACTTGGCTGTCATCTCCCAAGGTTCTGAAACTTGAAACTTTTAGCATTTCCTGGGGTGATATGGGATGTTTTTATGCTCTACATTCAAACCTGTCAAAAACCTCTCTCATGATGCTGTTCACATTCTCCGTGCCATTATCTGTTACCAATTGCACAGGGGCACCATATACCTAGGAAGATTTCGCTTATTATCAACCCGGCCACAGTTCTGGCCTTCTTGTCTGGTACTGCAAATGTCAGGCCAATTTGTTAGCCAATCGGACAAAACTCACTATATAGTTGTTTCCTTGTGCAGTTTCCCCATATGGTCCTGATACGTCCATACTCACTTTCTCGAAGGGGAAGTTGGGTACGTCTGTTTCCTCCAAGGGTGCCATTTCCTGCCTTCTGCTCTGCGACTGGCACACACACAACTTCGAACATAGTTAGTGACTTCTCCGTACAGTTTGGGCTAATAGTACTTTCTTCCTATGAGATCACATGTCCTATCAATTCCCCATGTGACCCAACCTCTCGTGGCACTGTTCAATATCCTTGGTCTTAAACTTTGGGGCACATACAACTTGGTTTGACTTCTTCATCCCTTCCTGAGAGATAATACAGTCTTTCCTCTATTATGGCATACTTGGTGGTCTCTCCTGACTTACCTTTTTCTCTCAGAGCAGCTATTTCACTGTCTGGTTTGTCCTTCTCAATTCCTTCTGTCCAGTAAGGATCGTTTATTATCTGGGCGTCCCCTTCTTCGTCCGATTCTAAATATAGGGCGATCTTTTAGCTTATTAGAGTTAATTACTCTATTCTATAGGCTTTATCATTCACTCCCTGTCTGCCTTACAGATCTTTTTCTTCCAGTTGTTTCGGTATTCTTGAGAGTAATCTGCTAATGCAAGTTTTCCTTTCCTGCCAAATACTCTATCTTACAGTGGTAGCCACTTAACTTAAGTGCCCACTGTTGAATTTTCTTATTATTTGTCCATCTGCCTGCAATAGATACTGTAGAGGCTTGTGGTCCCGTCTTTATAGTGAAGACCGCAACCATTTAAATAGTAGTCCAGCTTTTGGAGAGCATACATGATAGCATATGCTTCTCTCTATTACTGGCCACCTCTATTTGTGTCTCCTGAGAGCTTATGGAGAGGAAGTATATCAGTACTTCCTCCTGGTATGCTCCTGGCACTGGTCCTTCCTTACAGGACACGGCTGGGTAAGTACTGCCCCTACACACTGCTCACTGGCATCCGTGTATAATATCCTTGGGCTTGCTGGAGGTCTGGGTATGTCAGCAGTTGGAACGGTGGTCAACTGTTCCTTTAGCGAGTCAATGCTCGTTGACAGTCCTCTGTCCGCTTGAACCTAGTACTTTTCACCGTCAGGGCCACCATGGTATTGGCAATTTGAAAATGCCGGGACGAAGCGTCGGTAGTAGCCTATAGCTCCTATGAAAACCTCTTACCTGCCCTCACGGTCTTAGGCTCTGGCATTTCTCTTATGACCTTTACCTTATCCATGTCGGGTTTACCACCGTCTCCGTTTATGACGAAGCCTAAATACCTAGTTTCTTCCCTCAGAAACTGACACTTTGACAATTTCAATTTTAATCCGTGTTTCCTCAACCTTTCCCAACCCTGTCCTAAATGAAAAAAGTGTTGTTCCACTGTCTCCGAAAATATCAAGATATCGTCCAAATACGCCATGGTAAAGCTCTCATATCCTCCTAACACTATTGACATTAGCTGTTGGAAGACTCCCGGGCAGCGTGCTAAAACCGAATGGCATCACTCTGAACCGAAATGTCCCAGGTGACACGCGAATGCGCCTTCTCCTTGTCAGCCTCATCCAGGGCTACCTGCCAATACCCGGACCTCGTTCCAACGTGAGAAGTACTTTGCCTTCCTAATAATGCCAAAATGTCGTCTATCAATAGCAATGGCACCGCCAACGGCTTCGATATAGAATTCAGCTTTTAAAATCTACACAGAAACGGTGGCTGCCATCTTTTCTTACCTACCATTACTATTGGGAAGCTCAAGGAGAGATCCGGGGATCTTTCGATCATCCCAGCTTCCAACATTTCCTCTACTGCCTCTTCTACAAGGGGTCTTTTTTTATGTATAGGTGTTCGGTAGGGTTTTTAATTTCACAGGGGTGGTCTCCGGTGTCGATTTTCATTTCTGACTGTGTGGGTCTGACCTAGCTCCTTGTCTGACTGGGCCACCACATCTCGATTGTTCCTTAACAGACCCCCCCACTCTGGTTCTAAATTCATCTGGTGCTAATATATCCTCATCTAAGATTCCTTTTTGTTTGCTCTACTAGCTTCCTTCGTTTCCTCCTCGAATCTCACCTGATTCAGGAGTTCGTGGGGAAGTGCCTTCCTATCTTCTCCCCCTCTCTAACCTTTATTGTCTTTTGGGCCTGGTTCTGCCATCATTATGGGCACCAACTCGGCTGCCTCCCTACCGTTTCCCTGCACAGGGTTGCCCCTCACATCTTCTAGGCCCTTTCCTTCTACAGGGACCAACTGCAGAGGTCCTCTCCGTACCGTTTTTTCTGACATTAGCCCTACCTTTCCTGACACTGCGGTCCTAGGAGGAAACTTTACATCTTCCCTCCACCACTATGGTTATCTCTTCCTCTGGTGGGCATCCCAACGGCGTTCTCTCGCCGTTCACCACCAACACAGTAGGATTAAACTCGATCTGGGCCTTTGGTCTGGAGCCAATCTTCTCCCAAGATTGCCTCTAATACAGGTCAGGGGTTACGTAAAATTTGGGTGCTTTTCACCCTTCCAATCCTCACCGGGAACCTCACCATCCCTTTTATCTCCAGGGAGCCCCATCTGCTTGCGTGATCTCTGTCCGCTTCCCGTAACCTTCTCTTCCGTTTCACCCGCCTGTATGTCTCCCTTTCATCAATGACACAGATGCTCCTGTGTCCACTAAGGCCCCATCTCTACCACCCATCTCTGCTTTTACAGGATAGTTCTCTCTCTTGCGTTAAAGGAAGAGAACACCTGGCTTTCTTCTTCCTGGGTCTCCACCCTTGGGTTAACCCAGCCATAGGTGCCGGTAGTAATAGATCACCTTCATTTTTTCTCATGAGGTGGAGTTCTGCGCCCCCCTGCACCTGGGCGACCCCGCCCGGACCTCTCCTGGTCTCCCATGGCCGTTCTAAGAACACAGTTTCTTTTCAGGTGTCCTGGCCTCCTGCAAAACCATAGCACCTTCCTCAAGGCCAGCTTGCTTGCAAAGGGCCCATCCGACCACATGTCCAACATCTTGCTCTTTCTCTTTTTAACTGGGTTGGCCTTGTGTCTATCCTCGGGGTAACCTGTCCCTCATCCAGCGGGTCCGCCCACCCACTGGTCCAAGCCTTATTTCTCTCCCCTCTTTAACGGGGCCACCTCCCTCTTAATTCTGGGGTGGCCCGCTGGTTTTCTGCTCGGCCTTCCTTGTTAATATTGGTGGGGCACCCTTCTCAGCCCGCACCCACTTGGCCAGGTGTCCTTTCTACCACACCTGGTGCACCTGTCACGATCGAAGTCTGGGGCAGCCCCCACTTCGTGGACATTCTGCCGCCCTGTGGTCCTCATGCCCACAGGTCCAGCAGACCAGCCCGTATCGACCCGGCGTGGGAAGCGCAAAAGCCATGCCTGGTCGACCATGCCTCTATTGGGGTCCTCCTCCCATAATTGCCCGATCCACCTCTTCCTAACCCTCTTATTCCATATGGGGGTTCTTCCGCTCACCTTCTTCAGCCTCCTGACTTGGCAGGTCTCTTCTTCCCACACCTCTTCACCTTATCCCATACCCCCTGGCTCTCTCTGGCCAGCTCTATCGCTGCCGACAGTTGGAGCGGTCCCTCTTTCAGGGACGTCGTGCCGAACACGCTCATCACTCTGTGAGAACTTCCACATACAGGTCCGCCAGTTGGGCCTGTATGACTACCCGTTGTCCCTGACCACTTCCGGAATGCCAATGACGATAGCTTCCCTGCTCGGGCCCCCAATCCCGGGGTTTCATCCCGTAGCTGTGTCAGTTCTAAAGGGCCCTCATGGCCTCTATGGCCATCCTTCGTCGGCGAATTCTTTTGGTCAGTGCAGTTTTTATTTCTTCTCAAGCCAAGCGGGGTTGGTTCTCCACGAGCCCTTACGAACTCCGACGCTTTTTCCTTTGTGGCATCGCCATGCCAGGTACAGGGGTTTCTTGGTCCGAGAGCTCGTAGATGGTTCGGCTCTTTTCGAGGATTGTCAGCCAGTTCCTGAACTCCTTCCCACTCACTATCAAACACTGGGACCCTCCAGTCCACCCAACAGCCCCCTTTAAATCTACTGACAACCCCCCCGCCCTACTTCTTCTTCACCCCTACTGCTTCATCCGACTCATAATCTGACATGTCTACAGAGAGCAACAATCGAGGTAGGGAAAACAAGGTGTCCTAATTACAGACGATTCTGTTCCTTCTTTTCCTTTGGTCCCGGGTCGTTCTGATTTCTGCTTGAACTTTCAGCAACGGCGGTCGATCGTGGTCTTCTCAGGGGTTGAAATCCCTCGGTCACCACGGCACCATATGTGACGTGGTTGTCCCAGGGTTGATCCGTTGGTCACGGCACCACTTCAGACGTGGCTGTCTCAGGGTTGATCCGTTGGTCACGGCACCACTTGTGACGTGGCTGTCTCAGGGTTGATCCTGGTCACGGCACCGCCTGAGACGGTTACACACCTGGCCCAGTGTCGGATCCTTTTGGTTACGGCGCCAACGGTGACGTCGCTCCTCCTGGTCGTTCCTCCTGGGTCCAAGCGTGCCGCTCCAACCCTTTGGTCAGATGATCACCAGCCTCGCCTTTCCCTGACCTCGCTTCCAATACCTGGTCACTAAAGCAATCTATACTGATCTCCGGTCTGTCTACCCACGCTGTGTTTAGATCTTTAGACAGACGGGATCGTCAGCAGGATCAGGAGCCGATACAAGTTGAGTCCGACGGGGGTGGCAAAACACAAATAAAATAAAACTCACGACACCAAACAAAATTGCTGATAAAAGGGTAACAACCTTTTATATCTTAAAGTCCGTTACATAAAACAAAATTGTTCTCAATTCCCTGACCCGCTCTGTGGACTATGGCACCAAGCTTCTATCACACAATAGGAAAATGTCGAATTACCTACTTTCTAGAATCATCATGTATGTCGGAGTGTGGTTCAGTTTCGACACTGGGGCTAATTTCTATCGATCATTCGCAGTTGATTCCTCTCTCCGACTTGAGTTGTATTTCTTCTTCTTCTGTTTAGACTGGTAGATTTCTTGTTTCAACCCAGTGGAAGATTTCTTTCTTGCTTCGATTCAGTGGAAGATTTCTTGCTTCGATTCAGTGGAAGATTTCTTGCTTCGATTCAGTGGAAGATTTCTTGCTTGATTCAGTGGAAGATTTCTTGTCTTCAACTTGGGCTGGAAGGATTTCTTGTTTCGGAGGGATTCTTCTGTCGTCCGAGGTGAATCTGCCAACTCACGCCCAACCTAACTCCAACTTCAACTCAACTTCAGCTCCAACTTCAGCTCAACTCTTCTCAGGTTTTTCAGGCATCTTCTTCTTCATCTACTTGGGCTGGAAGTTCTTCATCTCTGACTTCAATATTGGAAGTCCTTCTGTCTGAGGGTTCTTTGCCTGCAAGGGGGCGAGGAATGGGTCTTATCCAAGTGTTCAGGGGATCTTCCCTGCCCATGGTCCCAAGGCAATCAGCCCAACTCCGGCTGCATCTCAACTCAAACTTCTTCTCTTCGGCTTCTGAATTATTGTTCACTCATCTCCGCTGTCAGTGCGCGACTGCAACTTCTCCACTTAGGCCAAACGGACCGGCCTCTTTTGCCTGCAGTGGGGGCGAATGAGCCGGGGCGCAGCCCGCGCTCAAACTCCTT
The DNA here is from genome assembly GCA_903632075.3 of Acanthosepion pharaonis. Lineage (NCBI taxonomy): Eukaryota > Metazoa > Mollusca > Cephalopoda > Sepiida > Sepiidae > Acanthosepion > Acanthosepion pharaonis. Next base: position 1,040,027 of record CAHIKZ030001314.1, read on the forward strand.
CTTCATCCGAGGCGCAGCTCCAGCTGATTTCTGCCGACTGGGTCCTGCTTATATTGACGCCGCAACAAACCGGGGTGGTCGGTCGGCGTCAGGGTTTCTCGATAATTTCAAAAAGTCGTATTAATTTTGACTTTCCATTATCGTTATTGTTTCACCCCACTTTCTGGCCAGGAGCTCTTGGTGGGGCGGCGCATATCTATTTCTTAGTCTCTCTCTCTCATGTCAGGTGATCGCTCAACCAATCGTTTCGGATCGAACCTTTCTTTTCTTCTTTTCCGCAGCCCGTGACCGCCTCGTCCAACAGTTATTGATCGAGGTTTTCTTTCCTTCTTTCTTCCGCGGTCGTGATTGTATTCGACCAATTGTTATTGACCGAACACCCTCTCCTTTTGTTGGCGGGGTGTGGTTACCTCGTGCTGGTTTAAAAAAAAAACAAAATCCGATTTCGCACCTTTTGCACGTACGCAAAATGACAATCTTTAGCTTTCTTTCACCTGGACTTTGTCAAAACAGCCCGCTGCTAATTAGTCTTGACTTTAGAAAGGTTCTTTTCCGCCTTCTTGGCGCCCTCTGTGGTCCAAAAACAATTGCTCTTCTTTTTTACCTCTTTGTTTTTTCCCGATAGTCGAAAATCTTAATTATCTAGGTCGAAATATCTCTACTTTCCTTTTTAACGTGGGTGTCAATTCTTAACAGGTCAATTCCGCATATCGTTTTCACCAGTCACTTCAACCAAAGACTTTCTCTCTGACTAAAGTAAAATTCATTTCTATTGTTCAAAAGAAAAAAAAAAAATTTCTCTTCCTCAAAATTGATAAAGGGGTTTTCCATGCAAAGAGTTCGGTCAGAGGCCTCTGACCGACATCTGGTCGATATCATGTCTGTTTCCCTTTCTTTCTCTTTTATTATTTCCAATTCTATTCTTTCCTTTGTTTTTAAAAAAAAAATAAAGTCGACCACACGCAGACCTATCTCTACCATCAACTGGGTCATGCGTCATACATTCTCTTTCTTTCTTTTTCTTCCCTTCCTTCCTTTTTTTTTTTCTTTCCTTCTTCTTTTCCTTAGGATCGTCTAGTACATTCTAGTGAATTATTTTTCAACTCAGTTATTTTCCGTTTTTAAAAAAATTAACAACCTGTTTAATGCGTGTTGAAGAACTAACTCGGAAAATCCAGGTTCGTGATTTGAAAAAAACCCCAATTGAAGAAACAAGGGTTTGTGATTTTAAACACCCAATTGAAGATACCAGAGTTCGTGATTTGAAGCCAACTAATTGAAAAAGAGTTCGGATTTGAAGAACTCAACTCAATTAAAAATGGGTTGTGATTTGAAGAAACCCCTTTAAGATACAAGGTTCGGATTTGAAGAAATAACTCAATTCAAATTCCAGTTTCGTGATTTGAAAAACACAACTAATTGAAGATGGCGTTTAAGAACTAACTCAATTGAAATACAGAGTTCGTGATTTGAAAACTAACTCAATTGAAGATACGGTTGTGGAAAAAAACCCTCAAATTTAAGAACACAGAGTTTGGGGTTTAAGAACCCAATTGAAGATACCAAATTCGTGAGAAGAAAAAAACTCTTTAAGATACAAAGAGTTTTGATTTTGGGGAAACAACTCAATTGAAGATAAAAGAGTTCGTGGTTAAGAACACAAAAATTGAAGAACACAGAGTTCGGGTTTGGGAATCAACTGTTCAAGTTCCCGGTTTCGGATTTGAAGAACCAATTAAATAACAGGTTCGTGATTTGAAAAACTAACCCCAAATTTAAGATCAGGTTCTGATTTAAGAACTAACCCAAATTAAGATACGGTTCTGATTTTTAAGATCAACTCGAAGATAAAGAGTTGTGATTTGAAGAAAACAACTTTTGAGATCACAGGTTCGTGATTTTAAGAACTCAACTCAAATTGAAGATCAAGAGTTCGGTTTGAAGAACTCAAACCTTGAAATACCTGAGTTTGATTTGAAGCAACTCAATTGGGAAATAAAAGGTTCGGATTTTAAAAACCAACTCAATTGAAGATACCCCCAAAAGGGTTTGTGGT